>JACGWL010000626.1:0-162566 GCA_034509725.1 Sesamum angolense
ATAACTTTTAAAACTAGATTTTGTTCTAATATCAATTATTGGATACTCTATAATATTTTTATTTATCTTCTTGAGAAGTTCTATTTTAATAATATATATATATATATATATATATAATTATTTTCTTTCTATCATTTGAGTTATTTTATTTTATCCTTTTTTCATTTTATTATATTTATAACTATATCGTCATGATTTATTTATTTATTTTATATACGTACGTACTTATTATTGATTTTGTTTAAGAGGTCCTATAGCAAAATCTATTAGTGTTTAATATCAATGATAAGTAAAATATTATTCCTAAATAAATGAATTTACAAATTCTTGAAATTATAAAATTTTTATTTATCTATTCAAAATTGACTCAACTAGACGTTGGATTCATTTAAACTAATATTTTTTGCGAGTGAAGTGATAAATCATATAAATATGATTAAGTTGGTATTTATAATTTAATATAATTGACAATTATTTATGTTATATTTGTGCTACATATATATATATATATATATATATATATATATTATATTTCTCCAGTTTAAGATTATTTGGCTTATTTACTTATTGGGTGAATTTTATTCTTAATATTTTAAATTATATATTTAGAATTAATATATTCAAAATTATTTTTGCAAAGTCTGCTTTTTAGTAAATAACTTTTAAATTTAGGAAAAAAAAATTATATTTCACTGGAAATTCATGTTGATGTAATTTGCAGTACCATCTTAATTTATTTTTCTAATGTAAATTGAATAAATAGATTTTTACTTTAATATGCTTCTTAAAAAATATAAAAAAACTAATTTTTATGATAACTTAAATTAAAATTTATAAATATGACTCATTAAGATAATGATAATAATTGATACCAAATTACGTCCAAATAATTCTAATGGGTTCAGATTTTTATAGAAATATCATAAGAGAAAAATATATCTCATTTGAAATTCAAGTTGACATCTACAAGATCTTTTAAATATATTATCCTGGTGTAATTTTAAATAAGAGACCATTTTCTTAATTTTAGATTTTCTCAGAAAAAATAAAGAAATATTTTTTTTGGATAATTATAAAATAAAATTAATAATATGACTTAAATTAATTTCATGCAAAAAGTTTAGCATCGTGCAACGCAGGGGGCACTACAAAAAAATTGAGTATTCACTACACTATAAATGACCACAACTTAAAAACCGTGGTAAATCACTACTATTAACCACGGTTAAATTAAGCCAAAGCAAAAAATTAATTTTTTATCACTTTTAATCCATATTCACCATGGTTTATAGCCATAGCCAAAACATTTGCCATGATTTTGGCCATGGCTAATGTTTTAGCCACACTTGCAGAAACAACGACTAATGGCCGTTGCGAAGCCGTGGTTAATTCGTATTTACCATGACTTTCTTCTTTTGACTATGGTAATTGGCCATTGCAAAAAATCAAAATTTTTTCTAGTGGGGCAAATGCTTAGTTATAGCATAAAATTGCCAGGGTTTTAATTTTCCAATTTTTATCTAAAACTGAGCGTCCAATCAGAATGAGTACTATAATTTGGAATAAAAAATTTGATAAAAATAAATCCAAAAGGAGGGATTTATGTGATCAAACTTATTTACACTAGCATTTGCCTTGTGCGGTGACAAACTTTCTGTATAAAATTAATTTCAGTTATAATTATTGATTTTAATTTATATTATAAAAAACATTTCACAACTAAAAAAGAATAACATTTTTACTTGTCATTGATATTACACATTATAATTTTTGCTATAGGACATTTTAAGCAAAATCCATTATAAGTACATTTTCGCATATAAATAATATAACTTGAATAAATCATCAAATATAATAATAAAAAAGGGATAAAAATATCTCAAAAAATAGATAGAAAACAATTTTTATATTTTTATTAAAAAATTCTCACAAGATAAATAAAAATAGGAAAAAATCCCAAAAAGTCCCCCTGTGATATTAGAAATGTTCAAGAAACTCCCTGTGAAAAATAAATCAATTACACCCCCTGTGATATGAAAAAAAATTAAAAAACTCCCCGAGACCAGAGAGTGTAATACACTCGCGTTGATTTTAAGTGTAAGTCTGAAAATACATATTTTTTGATAATTTTGCCCTTATCTCTCCATAATATAATATTATATAATATATATAATTAAATAAATCTTAAAATAATATATAAATACTTTATTAATAATAAAATAAACTTTATATCTAAATATATAATTATATTAATATTTTTTAATTAAATAATTAAATTAATTAAAATTATTTTTTTAAAACAATTGCCTGGCTGCTGCGGAGGTGGCCGCCCTCCTCATCCCTGGGCGACAGCGGCCACCCATCCTTCAAGGGCAACGCCTTCGCCCATGGGAGCGACGACAATGGGTTGTCGCCCATTCATCGAGGGCGACGTCGTCGCCCATGGGTGGGAGCGAGGGTGTCGCCCTCTCCTTCTGTCGCCCAGACGGGGAGATCGCCGCCCCCTTTGCCGGGGCAGCGGAAGAGGGGGGGGGGGTTCTTGGGGATGGGGAGGAGGGAAGGGGAACAGTCGGGTGGGGTGGGGAGGGGTTGATTATCATTTTTTTAAATAATATTTTTTTATTTTTATAAATTAAAATAATATATATAATATAATAAATTATTTATATATAATATTATAATTATTACTTTTTAAAATAATATTTTAAAAAAAATAAGCATAATTATTGAATTAAAATTAATATTGGGCATGCTATGTTATTTTTTTGATCAAAAATTAAAATTTTGGTCACTGAAATATTAAATTTCATCAATTTAAAATTTAATAATTTTATAAAAAAAAATGCGCTATTGAATTAAAATTAATATTAAGCATATTTAACGGAATAAAAAAAATAATTTTTCTATATAAAATTTAATATAAATAATTTTATAGGTATATTTTAATAGATATTTTTTCTATATAAATATTTTTTTCTATATAAATGTTTTTCTAAATAATTTTTATATATTATAGGTATATTTTACTAGGCCTAAGTTGACCAAGTTGACTAGGAGGGGCATTTTAGTCATTGCCCTTATAAAATTAGGCTTTCTTTGATCAGGGGGCAAGTATGAAATATTTTTTGTAACACAGGGGTGAAACTAATAATTGATTTTTCACAAGGGTTTTTTTTATCTTTTCGGATAACACAGTTAAAATTACTTAAATTATAAAAGATAAGTGACGTAAAATTTGAAAATAAAAAGTAACTTATAATGAAAATAATTAAGAATTCAACATAAATAGAGGAATTAAAAAAAAATGATGAGATCTAGACACTAATTAACAAAGGTTATCAATGATTTATAGAAATAAAGATACGTGATAAATTAGATCAAAGTTAACTTATCCATTTTATAGGCTATGGAAAAAAGAGAGAGATACATTCATTGATTTTTATTTTAAATACTAGATATCGTATCACGCTGTTCGCGCAAGCATATAAAAAAAAAATTAATGTGAGATGATAAGAAAAAAAAAATTGTTAAAAAATAAATTATAATAAATATAGAGAAGTAAGGAGAAAGAGAAATGTGGGTAGGGGTAGTTATTATGAGGAAAAATATAATTATAAAATTGTTAAAAAAATTAAAATTAATGATCTAACCAAATAATTATAAAGAGAGAAAATAAAATGAAGGGTAAATTAGAATAATCTAAAGTTTGTACGTTCAAATGATTCTCTTTTATAATAGTATAAATAATAATATGATTTGATCAACAACCAACATTTTCACCTAACATATAACAAAGAAAATCACATGTGTCTATTTTGATTGGTTACTTAACTTAGGGTAACCTTCAACATTTTTTACCATAAAATGACCCTTGTGGGACTTTTTCTGAGAAATTTGGAATTTAATTAAATTACAATGAGTTTTTCTAAGTTTGGCATAATTACAAATACTTCTTGTTATTTAAAAAATTATTGTCTAACAACTATATCAATTTGATAGTTTTCACTAAATTTTCATCTACCTTTTGTGGAGAACTGACCAAAATGTCATTGTAGAATATAAATTATAATTTTACTTATTCTTAAAGAAATGCTGATCTTTTTTCTCAAACTAAGAAGATAATTTCTTACAATTTCTAAAACTTTTCCATCCACCTCATCTTATTTTTTTATATTCATTTAAATATTGAAATAAGTAGGAATGGAATGAATTTAGAAATGAAATAAAAATAGAAAACGAATCACATTTGAATGCATTCTTACGATTAGTATGCACAATAATTAGAAGTTGATTTCTTTTTCTTTCTTTCTTTTTTTTTTTTTTTTTTTGAAGGGAAACACACAAACAATTTCATTTACATAATTGATAATTGAAAAATAGTAATAAAATTAAATTACTTTTATGATAAATTTGTCCTTTAGAATTTTCTTTTTAACAATTACTTATTAATTCATATTTGTATTAAACATGTTGACTTCAAGTGTACAATAATAGTATTTTTAGAATTGCTATAGAAGGTTATAAGCAATTTATGAATCATTTCACATGCACTACAAAATATTTAACATTTCGCTATGGATAATTGCCATGGTTAAAAACAAATGGGGAAAAATTGCAGCTTTGGTCCCACAGGATAGGTACTGTTGCAATTTTAGTCCCATACGTTATGAGCTCAGCACTTTTGGTCCCACAGAAAGAAAAAGTGTTGCACTTTTGGTCCCAACTCCGTTTAAACCGTTAAGTGAGGATGAAAAACCACTTTTAAAATGTCCAAGGTGGTTTTTTATGGTTTGAAAATCACCAGGCTTTTTGGAGGGAATTATATTGATTTTGTTGCATTTTTCATTCATTTCACTATAAAATGACAAAATCAAAAAAGTAAGCTGCACAGTTATAATAGATAAAAAAATATCTTTGCAAAAAAATAAATTGCACACTTATGATAGATAAAAAAAATATTATTATGAATGAAATATTAAATTATGTTATTGCAAAATTAAAAGGGTTAATAGCAGACACCCCCAACCTTTGGCGCGTTTTGCACTTTGCCCCCCAACTGTTTTTTTTTACAACTCACCCCCCAACCTTTGTATTTTATAGCACATAACTTATTTTTTCATTTTCAGGCGAATCTTGAGGGAATATTCCATTGGGTGTACCACACGCGACTTAGGGCGAGTCATTAGATGGGCAAAACAGTAATTGCCCACACCCACCTGACTTTCACGTGAGGAGGATTAAAAAACCCTCAAATCGGATTTGAGGTAAAAAAAACCTAATTTTACCCCAAATCAATTTTTTCACTGCGTTTGGCAAGCTTCGTCAATACTGAAGAAGACATCTTTTTCTGCCATGGGTTGGAGGTTGCGCGAAGGGGAAAGTGAAATAGCAACAGGAAGAGTGGCCCTGACTATGGTAAGTTATTCTATCCCTTTTCTTTTTGTTTTTTCCTCCTTCCGCGTGCGCAATATGGGTGAGAAGTTTAGAGTGGTTGTACGGCTTTTGTGAAACACGAAGTATAATAATATACTTTATGTGTTATTTTTACTACTTTTGTGTTGTTGTTGTTGTATTTGATGAAAATATTATTTTTTGTGGTACTATGTTTTGTCTGTAATGGATTCATTAATGGAGTTGTTGGGACCACTTGCTGAGTTGTGCTTATTTTTCTATTGCAGGGCCTAATAGTGAGTATTTCACTATTAGATTACATCATTCTGGTCAGTTGTGTGAGTTTGGTCGTAGGGTTTATGTAGGAGGCAAAATTGATCATTTTGATTACTGTCATGTTGATGCAATGTCTTTGATTGAACTCACTGAAATGGCTAAGACACTACAAATAGATACAGAACATGTTACATTCTTTTACAGTAGGAATGGTATTAATGACTGTAACTCAATCGCCATGATGTCAACTGATTTACATACCTTAGAATTGGTGAACTATGTTGATGGAGATAGAATAGTTGGGATATTCATAGATCATGGGCATGGGCATGGGACACCAAGTGAAGGTGATTCTAGTAGGAGGTTGCCTGATATTGAAGAAGGTTTAGAATACATGGGTGATGACATTGAGGGTGATATGAATGATGGAGAAGAGAGGCAGAGAGTGGAAAAATCTGAAGCACAAAGTGAGGGGCAGAGGGATGGAGAAGCTGAAAAAAAAAGTGAGGGGCAGAGAGATAATGATGCTGAAAAACAGAGGGTGGGAGGTGAAGAAAATGAAAAACAGAGGTGGGGGTTTTAAATAATGGACAGATGAGTGATGATAGTGATGATGAACAAAGTATAGGAAATGATTCTTGTTATTCAGATGGATTAGTGGACAGTGAATTGGGCATTGGTGACAATGAGAGTGATTTTGGGATTGAAGTGAACTGGGGTGTGTAGGAGGTAAGGGGAAAAGTTCACAATCAATGAAGTCTAATAAAGGTAAAGGTAAAGAAGTTGACAAACATGGCGGGTTTGCAGTCTTTAATTCAAATTTGGATAATGGTGATCCTCAATTTGAGGTTGGGCTATGTTTTCCTGATACTCAGTCGTTCAGAGATGCAGTCAGACAACATTCAATTATTAATGCTAGGGATGTAGTCTTCACAAAGAATGATAAGAATAAAGTTCAAGTAAAGTGCAAACATGATGCTTGTAAATGGTATATATTTGCTTCGAAGATTCATGGAGAGGACACAATGCAAGTAAAGACACTGCACAATGAACATCAATGCACTAGGGTTGAAAGAGTGTCTGCAGCAAACTCTAAATGGTTAGCAAACAAATATAAAGACAAGTTAAGAACTGATCCAAAGTGGCCTGTTGATAGCATGATGTCAGTAATGCAAAAGGAGTGCAAATTGTTATTCAGTAAGTTTCAGATGTATAGAGCCAAGGAAAAGGTAGCTAAAATGTCTGCAGGCAGTGAAGAAAACAGTATGGTTTGTTATGGAGGTATGCGGCAGAGATTACAAGATCTAATCCTAACACTACAGTCAAAATTAAAACAAAAGAAGTAGATGGCAAGCTACTTTTCAGAAGATTTTACTGTTGTTGGGGTGCCTTAAAAGCTGGATTTTTAGATGGATGTAGACCACTAATTTGTCTTGATGGTTGCCATTTAAAAACTTATTGTGGTGGAATACTTTTATGTGCTGTGGGTATAGATGGCAATAATTGTATGTATCCTTTTGCATATGCTGTTGTTGAAAAAGAGAAAAAAAGTACATGGTTGTGGTTTCTTGAACTGTTGATGAATGATTTGGAAATTCCAACTGATAGTGACAAATGGACCATCATGTCAGACAAGCAAAAAGGCCTTATTGATGCTGTTGATATGTTGTTGCCTTATTGTGAGCACAGATTCTGTGTTATGCATTTGTATAACAATTTTAAACTGGCACACAAAGGTCTTGGTTTAAAAATGATGTTGTGGAAAGCTGCTAAGGCTACAAGAGTAGTAGATTTTGAGAAGATAATGAATGAATTGAGGGAAAGGATCTGGAAGCCTTCAAATGGCTTGCAAAAAGACCTGCTGCACAGTGGTCCAGATCATACTTTAGATGTAATGCCAAATGTGATATTTATTGAACAACATGTGTGAAAGCTTTAATGCTACTATAGTGGAGGCAAGGAGTAGGCCTATCGTAGACATGTTGGAGACAATCAGAATGATGTTGATGAAGAGGGTTTATGTTAAGAGGGATCAGATAAAAAAACACAAGGGAAAGCTGACTCCAAACATTCAGAAATTGATTGAAGAACTGAAGAAAAAAAGCATGGAGTATATCTCACTGGAATGGCAAGGATCAGTTTGAGGTTGAAAGTTGTTATGGTGACAAACATAATCTTCACTTGGGGGAAAAAACATGCTCTTGCAGGTAATCAAAGTTATTGTTTTTGTAATTGTTTTACTTTCTTTTGATATTTGTCTTTTGGCAGGAAGTGGCAGCTTACTGGAATCCCATGTGCACATGCAATTTCTGGCATGTATTTCATGGGGTACAAGCCAGAGGATTATGTTCATGAATATTACCACAAGTCGAATTTCTTAAGGGTTTACAACCACTTGATGATGCCTGCTTGGACCAGAAGAATGGCCTCATTCAGACAGACCAACATTATTGCCTCCAATCATTGAAAGGATGCCAGGAAGGCCCAAGAAGCAAGACAGAAGGAAGACTCTTGATGAAATGAAAAACAAAAAGGATGAAGTTACAAATTGTGGTGAAAAACGTGGAAAACTAGGCAGGCAAGGACTTGTTATGACTTGTAAAACTTGCCATGTTGCTGGACATAACAAAAGAACGTGTCCTCAAAATAGAAAAAATAAACAACCAGAGGAACATGTTGAGGTGCCTCCAGGTTTCAAACCAAAGGTAAGCATCTTAGTTTTTTACATGTTGAGGAACTGTTTGATGTTGGTTATTTTTACTGTTGTTGTATTTTTTGAACAGAAAGAGAAAAGAAAAGCTGATGTCTTGAGTCAAGAATCAAAATTGACAACCTCTAGAAGGCCATTAACTAGAAGTGTTGCTGCAGTAAGTAACAATTTAGTAGTAATGATGATACTTCAGTTAATACAAATGCATAAAATTGATGTTGTTTTTTAGTTGCAAGGAAAACAGGTTGAGGTCTTACCTTTGAGCCAAAGTTCAGTAACTGGGCCTGGGACACCTAGCAAAACAAGGAAGAAAATGATGGTCATAAGCAAGGCAAAACAAGGGAGACATAATAGTCCATCTACCCAGCAAAAGAAGAAGAAGAAAACTATTGAAAATGTTGCAGCAGCAAGCCCATCCAAGAATGCAGCTTCAGCAGACGCATCCAAGATTACAGTTCCAGCAAGCCTATCCAAGACTGCAGCTTCAGCAAGCCCTTCAAAGGCTCCAATTTTAGCAAGTCATTCCAAGACTACAGCTCCAGCAAATCCAAGACTGCAGCTTCAGCAAGCCATTCCAAGGCTCCAATTTCAGCAAGTCATTCCAAGACAACAGCTTCAGCAGGCCATGCTTCACCAAGCCCATCCACTGCTGCTAATCAAGATATACACTTTGAACTACCTCCAGGTTGCAGCCAACAGTAGAAGACTGAAAATTGCATGGGCATGTTTTCAATATTTTATTGCTTTGTTTCAATTCTGCAAATGTAAAGTTTAGTGCACATGTAAAGACTATATTTTGGTTCTACATGTGCAAGTCCAGTGCAGAAGTTTATTGCAGACCATGGCTTGTAAAAATCAACTACATTTTTGTTGTTCCTTTTGTTCAACATGTTCAGTTTATGCAGATGTAAAGACTATGTTTCAACTGATGTTTTCAATCTAATTCCAGTTTTTGTCAATGTCATTTTCTGTTTTGGTTTTCTTGTACACATGTTCAGGCAATTTTTTTACACATTGTACAGGCTATTTTTGTTATACATTGTACACATGTTCTATATGTTCAGTTTATTGCAAATGTAACAAAAAGCAATAAATTTCATTCCACAAAAGAATTCAACTTCACTAAAGCTTCATACATAGTCAAATATTCTTTACAACCGAGTTGGCTTCAATACAACAATGTCAAATTCTGAAAATTGCCAACTAACCTTAAAAACTACATCATAAAATCAAATAAATTAAAAGCAAGCTACAACACAGTGCCCCACAACCACTTCTCCTTCTTTCTTCTTTTTTTTCTTCATCTTCAAGACGGTTGATCCTTCTAAGTAGGCCCGGGATAATTTGTCGCGAACGCTCACACATTGGAGGATCAAGCCAAGAAAAAAAGCTGCAACCTCCCACTTGCTACACACCAGGTTTCCGAAACAACAAAACAAGAAAATTCATAAGAAAAAAAATTTCTCCCCGTCAGTTTTTCCTTCAATGAAATTGCACTTACCCGGAATTTATCACAAATAGTGTATCTTCGGCCTGGATTCAAATCTGTCCATGACGTTTTCTTCACTGATCGACGCCCACAGTAGCAGTTGTCTTCCATTTCTCTTTAATCCTAGGTCAAGTCGTTGTGTGTATGAAGAAATTAGGGCAAATGATTTGGGACTTTTATTTTATTAGTTAATTTGGGAGGGAATAAGGTGAATTACTTAAATATCCTTTGAGAAGACAACTATAAGTCGCGTGTGGTACACCCAATGGAATATTCCCTCAAGATTCGCCTGAAAATGAAAAAATAAGTTATGTGCTATAAAATACAAAGGTTGGGGGGTGAGTTGTAAAAAAAAAAAACGGTTGGGGGCAAAGTGCAAAACGCGCCAAAGGTTGGGGGTGTCTGCTATTAACCCAAATTAAAATGACCTATTTTTTTGCCCATTTTAATTTTGCAATCACATAATTTTATTTCATTCATAATAATATTTTTTTTATCTATTATAAGTGTGCAACTTATTTTTTTTGCAAAGGTATTTTTTTTATCTAATATAACTGTGCAGCTTAATTTTTTGCAAATTTTAGTGGGAAAATTTTGTCATTTTATAGTGAAATGCATGAAAAATGCAACAAAATCAATATAATTCCCTCCAAAAAGCTTAGTGGTTTTCAAACCATAAAAAACCACCTTGGACCTTCTAAAAGTGGTTTTCCATCCTCACTTAATGGTTTAAACGGAGTTGAGACCAAAAGTGCAACACTTTTTCTTTCTATGGGACCAAAAGTGCTGAGCTCATAACGTATGGGACCAAAATTGCAACAGTATCTATCATGTGGGACCAAAAGTGCAATTTTCCCAAACAAATAACATAGCAAATAGCTATCGATCACGGTCACACAACAGTTGTTGGCCGTGATTTTCGCAAGTGTAACTAAAATATTTATCACCAGTCTCATGACTGAAAGCCATGGAAAAAATATTTTCTATGGCCCATAGCCATAACAAAAATAATTTTCATAGTTAATAATCTAAGTTTTTGTATTATTTTTAGTTAATCATGGTTGCTAATAATTATTTACCACAATTTTAATCCATAGCTAATAAAATTGTGGCCAATAGTTAACTTTCTTCTGGTGATGTTATTGAATATATATATATATATATATATATATATATATATATATAAAAAATTACATAAAAAATAATTTATTTCTCAATAAACATATATACAGATAATATTTTTCTACAAGTAATAATAATAATAATAATAATAATAATAATAATAATAATAATAATAATAATAATAATTAATAATTTGAACCATAATGCATCTATTGTTATGTCTTTAGTACTCGATGAAAGAAATATTTTGAATTAATAAAAAAATTAAATATCAAACTAATATCATGTTTTTATTACTATGCATACACAATTACTTTTCAATATTAGATTAAAAATACTTAAATTTAATAATAATTAAATTTTAATAACAAACTAATACAAAAGGGCAGAAAAGGTTCATTCTCAACAGGTTTGGGATACCTAATAACATGTTGAGGGATGAAATGGCTAATCATTATTTAGCGGGAATAAGAATTATCATGGAAAATTGAAAATAAGTATTCCCAAACTCAGAGCATATCAATCATAATTGTAGGAATAGACTAGGAAATACCTATTCTATTCCTACTCCATTCCTACGTACTGATCACTCCCGCACCTGTTCAAATAACAATTAATATGAGAGATAAATAAAGAAACGATGAATCTCTTTACGATAGAGATCCACTTTACATTTCGCAAGTTCATTAAGTCTATTTAATTATTATACTTCTGGTAAATATGTCCGAAAACTATTCTTTCCTTTTTATTTAATTTGCATGTTTGTACGTATACGTCAGTAAATTCTTACCCAAGCAAAAATTTGCCAAATCAAACTAATTCTATAACAAGTGTTATACACTCGCATGTGCTTGGTCACTCTCCTAGATTTGTACACTAATCACACAATAAATATATAGCATCTTACCACATAATTAATTCAGATTTAACCACACCTGATCTGAATTAGAATTTTGGTGTGTGTATGTATGCAATCATGCTTGGTGTGGAAGGCTTTCAGACAACAAAGTAAGAAGGTTGCCTCTCAATTTAGCTCACCACATGGATGTTCATACCATAACTTTCTTCACCTCCATAAACAGAAAAAAGGCAACATATCAATTTCATTAATAATCATAGAAGTGGACCTGAACCTGAACCTGATCATTCCTCAACAGACGACACATTATAGGATATATATAACTACTCTCAATTCTTCTGGTAGTAATATAATTACATTGTTAGACAAGCCAAGATTTAATGTTGTCTATATAATTTGCATTTGGGAACTGACAAGAACTGGAACTCAAGAGAGAAAACTTGCCCACAACGTTGTACAGATCTGTTCCTGGCCAGTTTATGCCTCTGATAGGAAGGTAGGTAGGTAATAATCCCAATCCCATGTCCAAATGGACATGATTAGTCTGAAAGTCGAAACCATCAGTTTATGTAAATCCTGCAACCAAAAAGTTCATCAGTCAAGATCATCAAACAATGATATGCAGATCACTATCAGACTATCATCAACTAATCCCATCGCAGATGCATCAGTATCTCTACACAAACATATCAGTACTATGCGAATCGTTCAAGCATTCTTCTATGTTGATAAAAAACCACGAAAATGATCATTCAAGCTTACTGGTCAAGCAGCTAGATCAGGCTTTTGTCAACAAAGTTTTCTTGCTAATTCATTCAATACCCGAATCAGTAAACGAACAAAAAAAAAAGATATTCGGACAGACTGAACGTACAAGTTAAGTATCTTGAATCGACATTTAGGCATTTCACCACCGGGCCGATCCTGGCTCAATCTCACCCCCTGACACAGCACGTCCACCCGAGCTGTGCCAGTACCCCATCCGCTTCCCTTCAGCCCAATCCCGGTCCTCAATTCAGCATCGACCAATAAGCTCTTGCTCCTGAACTCGTTTTTCAATTCATCCGCAGACTTACTATCGAGAAGCACCTTCTCTGCCTTCATCTTGAACTTCAAATTCGTCACATTGTTCTTGTTTTGAGTGAATCCGGGCACTGTCTGCTCACCCAAATTCGCATTCCCATCAGCCGCGGTTAGTGAAATCTGGGTTCTATCATACACCATTTTCAGTTTCTGATTCGGGTTCTTGATTTCGACGCCTATGCTGCATTCTGAGTCCAGCACCGGCCCGTCAGGCGCAGTGGTGACCTTGAATTTTGTGAAGTTGATCGATGTCAAGTGGATTTCCGGGAGATGGGGCTGGAACCAGAGGTAGAACAAGCCGCCGGCCGAGACGACGGCGAGGATTAGAATAACTGTGAGGATGCAAATGCAGCAGCAGCAAGCGCGGCAACAGGCGTTCCGCCGCTTGGTTTGGTAAAACGACGGCGGCAGTTTTACGGGTTTCCGGAGATGCGGACGCGGGACTGGAGTGTTGGCCTCTCTATAACCCGGAGGCTTTTGTAAAGGCGGTTTTGGTAGCCCCGACGACATTCTTGTCTCGATTCCCAGATCCTTAAACACACAAAACGCAAGATACACCTACAAAGAATCGAATCGAAACTTCCTGGAAGTATTACATCATCAATGTTCGGAGAAACAGAAAGGTGAACACTATTGTATAAATTTATACAGTAGTATGAGCGAAAATCGAAGAGTTTTTCGGGTATACATCCAGCGATGGGACTAGATTCTTATTCTTACCTGGAAAAAATATTGTGAATGTACAAGAATCTCAATTAATCATGATCCATGACTGCAGAAAATTGACGGGTTTATGGGAAAATCCACGAATTTTCATTAAATTCAGTGAAATCAAAGCAAGTCATTGATGAATCATTGATTGAACTAACAGAATAAATACACAAGATACACACACCTGGGACTTGGATCGTAATTACAGCATTCTTGAACCTGAAAGAGTTCTTGATGTTTCCGGGGTTAGTCAGAACTCAGAAGGGACAGAATTTCAAGAATTTGAGTAAAAATATGATTGTTGTAAGAAGGGTTTGAGAATTAATGTGGATTTTGGGGTAAAAACAAAACAATAAATGGGAAAGATGAAGGGAGGAAGGTGACGGGATTTAATCAGAGAAATAAAAGAGCGGGATTTGCGGGCGGCTGGCCTGGCGGTAAACACTTCAACTAACTGACTTGCAAGAAAACAGGTGGCTGTCTGAACTGCGTGTAGGAATTTTTTTACTTGTACCATGTACCATGTCAAATTGTATCAATCAGTCAGTGGTATCTTGATGTAATAATTATGCAGTCTTGAGAATATTAAGTATATCTTGTCAAAAACAACCTTATAATACCTAAACAAGCTAACGATCTCCGCTTTATTATGCAAATTCTTGTCGACCCGCTTGGTGTAAACTGTATATAACTGTAGTTATTGGCTTGCGATGGCGTGCCGCACAACACCACCCTATAAGACTGCATGTCTCCGTATAGGGGCTAAGTTTCTGGCAGGCTCTGTTTGAAGATTTTGATCCATCATCAGTATAGTGGTTTAGTAGTTAAATTACCAGATTTTCTTTTAAATATTATGTGTTTGAATTCATAATATCTGGTGTTATCATGGATACTATTCAAAAAACAACTGGTATTATCATGGTATCGCATCTGATATTAACGGATGTTATTAATGGCTCACAAAAAACTCCAAGAATAATAGATCCGATCCAATATTCTCAGGCTGAGAACGTCTGGAAAGACCGACCAGATATGTATCTGTAAGTACCAACGAGTAAATCGTTGAACTATATAATCAGGTAACATTAAGCCTAACTGTCAAGAATGGACTCCAGTTAGCTATAACTAAATCACTTGTGGCATCAAGACATCGTCTGAGAGACGACAGGTACCAAGAAAATACATGAAAAATTGCTATCTAGGTCAAGAAACGCAATGAAAAGCATGCATTGCTCTTTCATTATCCTTAGTCATCAGGTGTTGGGGAAACCAGAGTTTGCAACTGCAGATCAAGTTTCTGTTCTTTCTTTCGGCCTTTGTTAATAATTAAACTGGCAGACTACGTCACTGTTGTAAATTCAACAGAACCATTTAATTTCTGGAGTTGGGATTCTCTTGCATTAATTGAACTATTTGAATTCTTCTCCCCAAGTGCAGTTAGGTCGTTCTGTCTGATCCACGGTTTGCATTTCTTGTCAAAAGGCTTGAACATGATCCTAATCAGTACTGTCCATCCGCTGTCGTTCCTGGAGTAACGGCCTCTATTAATCAGCTAACTTATCGACGTTTCTGTGCTCAAACCAATGACAAAATCCAGTTTCATCACACAAAAATGGCTTGCTTTTCAACTCAAACATTTGCCATTAAACCAGTCTCAATTTCTTGGATGGTTTTATTGCTGATGTTGGTTTCAGGTTTCATGCAAAATGTGCTCTTGAAGCCATCTTCAATCTCAAGGACTCAAATTATGATGCAGGGGGATTTTATGCAGGTTTTCCATCTCTGCCACCCCCAATGGTACGACCTACTTCAAGAGACCAACTGGTTGATATAGAGGCTGTATATCAATTTTCTTGGTAAGATTTTGTATGTTTTTCTTTGAAATTTATGTTGAAAGATCTATTCTGATGGATTGATCAAGAATCAAGAATCAGCCTTTCTGCTACTGCATTGCTTTTTCTGAGCCCTTATTTACAGTCCATTGGATCTGACTCCAGGCATCAAGTCCACTTTGCTACATCTGCTTCACCTGTGCTCCGGCCAAAGACTTCCTCATATGTCACTGGTGTAAGCCCTTTCTATTTGGCTGTTTAGATCAGCAAGAGAAGCAGTTTAAGGCAAAAGCCGAAGAATTTTAGTCTCAAGGTAACAACTTTTGCTTGATAACATCATGAATCTTAAGTTTCATACTTGAAGTTTTGTTCCCAGGACAAACCAATCTTCCTCAAACAGACACATTTAGTTAGCCCTCTACACAATCTATGTTGGCCAGTACAACATCACCCATGCTGTAGCTGCAGTCGGCTCAGGTGGATTAAGCATAAAATTGCTGCTGGAATCACCAATGTCATCAAGGTGAACGGAACTCTCTAGCCAGTTTAACTATCTTTTGCTATTATGATCATAAATTCCCAGCCATTTGTCAATTGTTAGTGGTTAGCCAACATGTTGAAAATTTTGCGGAAGCTGTATTTGTTAGGAGGCCGCACATTTTTGGTGCTCAATCCTCTTCCAGTATGCTGCTATAGTTCTGATTCAAGTCCTAACTCTTTTGATATTGACTCATCTGGATGCATGACATCTTTCAACAATGCTGTTAAGTTCAACTCTGGACTGAAAGAAGCATGCAAACAAACAAGAAATTATCTTCACGATGGGAACGTAATGTACATAGACACTCATTCCCTTCTTCTAGAGCCTTTATCAACACCTCACGTAATGGTTAGAAACGTCATGTTCATCCTAAGCTGCAAACATAGTTTTAGGCCTATTAACATGTAACCTTTTCTGTGCGGTTTGCAGAGATGCAGCAGGAGATCAGAGCATTCTGTGACTATGGTGGTGGCTCTAAATATTTCCACCGGGAAGTTTTCTGCAGGTGCACAAAAGAGATTAATGGAAAGAAGGCTACTCTCTCTGCCTGCAGTGATCCTCAGAATTACGTGAGCTGGGCTGGAGTCAATCTCGCAGAAAATGCTATAAGATTATGGCATATGCAATCCTTAGCTGATCTTACTTTGATCCTCCATTCTCTCGCTAATCAGTATCGTGATATTCAAACAACCAGATGAGATAATAATGGTAATTACTTTGAAGGGGATAATCAGTAGAAACTCATATATGCTGAAGAATGAAATGAAATGACCATCCTGTCATAATATATGCAGACATATGTTTTTTGTAAGGACAGAAAACTTTCAACAATATGTTTAGATCTTATGAATAACAAGGTTACTAGATTTTGCTGAACTTGATAGTTTCTTTCTTACACAATATACACAGGTCTTGAATGGTTGAGTTCACTAGTCAATCACATTATACAAAATGTTTTTCAGGGCTGCAACTTACGCTGCAAACCACCATACAACATAGTACATTTAAGTCGGTGGCAAAAGCAAAATAACCAGCGGGCAGTATTTTGAAACAATGATGATTCTTTCATTCTAACAAGGTATACTTTGATCCTAAAATCATTACATCTCTCTCAGGAAAGAACCAACGAAAGACTATTCAACACAATGTTGCAAGAAATTATCCCACAGACACAGACTAATCAAAATAGCAAGACTGTAGCAGAACCTACTTTTCCAATTCAACTAAAACTGAGAAAACAGAAGTACAAACTTACCAAAGAGCCCATGTAAAAAATAAATGAAAGAATGTGCGAGAAACTCGATAACTTGGTCAAGGAAGATAGCTATTCTCGATAGCCGGTTGAGTTCTAATACCTGAAGCAAAAGGCATTCTGCTCCTCCCCACCCAAATTGTGTCCAATCCTTCACTTCTTTCAGAACTTCTCTCCATTTTCTTGATCCTCTTCCCTTTAATCCATCGGTAGGCCAAAATACCAATCACAAGCAGCAAGACTAATCCCACAACTCCAGCTGCAATCCCCATCACCCAATAGCTCTTCCTGATAGCCTGGTTCGGCTGATAAGGGACAACAACAGAGAAATGGCCCTGTCTTCTCACAATACACGAGCTTTTGACAGTCACATTGCTGAATTCCAACGTCCCGTTTACATCGAACCTAACACATTTCATTGTCACATTCCCATCTTCATGAGGCGAAATATTCGGAAAACGAACAATATGGGATCATCACTCAACAAGTGAAGCTCAATCATCCCATAACTTGCTGAACTTCTGTTGGGATCATAGGCTAGAAATCCTATTACAGGAGCAACAAACGTGTAATTTGGAACATTGTAGTAAGATGATGACAAGTTGCCTAGATTCTGATAGACTAAATCAACTCTCTTCGTAAAGGGCCACGGCAAAACCCATGGTGGGATTGAAAATGATGAATTGTAATTAGACCCATTCTTCCACAGACGACGGGTTCTGAGGCGAACAAAAGAAACTTCCATGCCCGAAAAATTGGCAGGAAGAACAACATTGTACAGTCTACCAGTACGAGGACGATGGAGTTTCATGATTGCATAATCATAAACAAAAGAATCTAACAAATCTCTAGCGTTGTAGCGTTCTGACCCGTGAACAAACTGCCATAACCAAGCATTGAAAATGATACAGACAACGAGCCAATCCCTTCTACAACCCATCAAGAATTCCTTTTCGCACCAGAAATCAGTACAGTACACATGATCTAACATGAAAAATTGTTCGAAAAGATTAATCCTGGATTGATATATTGCTATGATCTTCTCAAAGATCCCTTCTTTCGAGTGGATTTCCGATTCCTCCTTCTTGTGCTCTTGATCAACCGGCTATGAACAATTCAATATTCTTGTTGCGATCTACATGCAATTAAGGAGCTGTAGATGACAGAAAATGAAGTGGTGGGATATGTTTTGGCTAAGTTGTTGAACAGTATATGAATTCTACGTCGGAAGAACCTCTTTTGAGATGTTGCTTTGGTGTTTCATCTTTGAATAATAAACCACTACACAAGTCTACCTTTTTGTTTCATTAACCTTTTGAGATTTTATATGCATAGATATATGTGTCCATTTTCATATGAAGGGATCATTATTTCATGATAGCTTTAATTTGCAAAACGTTTATCAATGTATTTCTACGTCGGTTAAATAGCAATTTAACTTCCTGCGATATTGAAAATGAATAAAATATTTTTTTATGAAAAATAAATAATAATTTAGCTCTATGTGTTTTAAAAAAAGGAAGCAATTTACCTCCATGCCTAGAGAGGTGAATTGCGTCAATTTTTGAAACATAGGGGGTAAATTGTTATATTTTGAAAAACACAAAAAGGTAAATTATTATTTTATTTTTCATATGGAGGTTGTTTGCCTATTTTTCATAATACAGGTAGATAAATTACAATTTACCCTTTCTACATGCCTTAGTTACCATAATTCAATCTAACATTACAGAGTAAAAATGCAATTTCTCCCTATGTTAGTAAAAATGTATAGAAAAATAAAGCATTAAAAAAAAATTCATAATTTTTAAAATATAGCAAAACGTCCCCTCCATGCCACAAGTGCATCGTACACGTCGTTTTTTATTTTTTAAATTTTATAATTATAAAATAATAATTTTGATTTTATCTCTCCATCGTTAGATCTCATTTCATTTAAATGAATGGTTCAAATTTTATCAATATTATTTTAAATTTATAAACTGTTTTAAAATTATGTATATTTTATATATTTAAATATAAATTGATATCTTTAAATTATATATATTTATTTTATATAAATATATATTATATTTAATGTGCATATATTATAGAAAGAAAGGGGCGCGCGGGCGTTGGCTGTTACCGCCCCGCGCTGGGGAGGGGTGCGAGGGGAGGCTGGAGGGGGTGATTTTTAAGAAATGAATCAAATATATGTAAAAAAAAATAATTCAAATTGAATTTAATTAAATTTAAATTAATTATTAATTCAAAGGGATTTGATACCAAGAGGCAAGAACCAAACAAACTAAAATCTTGCCAGGGACATTCTTGTCATTTCCACTTGATGAGTTGGATTGTTCAATGGGCTGTTCACTGTGGGGATTATTTTCTTTTTTTTTTTTAAAAAAAATTTAATTATACTTAAACCTCCTCTCTTAAAAAATAAAATTACACTTCTTTCTAACAAAAAATAAAATTATACTTACACCCCCTTCAAAATTTCACTATTTACACTTGATCCCTCTCATTAGAATTTGAACCAAAAATTGATGTTAGCGACAAAATTACATAAATTTGTAATTTTACCGTCATTTATCATTTTTATATAATAATTTTATACTTATAAGAAGAAAAATATGATGATATTAACCTCACTTCATGTATATATATATATATATATATAAATTATATTTATTTTTTTAGATATAAAAATATGTACGAGAATGTTAAATAAAGATAAAATTAAAAATTTATGTAATTTTTTTTATAATATCAGTATTTCCTATCCAAACACTAATAGAAAAGAGTCAAATATAAATAAAAAAAAATAGAGAAAGTTTAGTTGTAATTTTTAAATTTTTTGAGAGAAAAACTATAATTTGTAGTTTTAGAAAGGATGAGAAAAAAATAAAGCAACAGCAAGAAAGAAAATACAAGAATGGGGAATCAAATAGAGTGGAATTCTCGGAAAGCAAGATTTTCAAGATAGAGAATCCACCAATTAGGAAGCCCGAAGCTTCCACGTGTCAACAGCTGAGATCATCTAAGCATTGACCCAAAAATTATTGTGGATAGCAAGAAAGTGTTTGCTCAAAAAAGGGTGTTTTGCAGAGGAGAAGGATTTTCTTGAATCTCAACAGATAGAGAAACTGAGGCTAAGCAGAATTGCACAAGACTCCAAAACTGTTGTTAATTTGACATTTTGCTCAAATCCCATTTCGTTTCAGCAGCCTTTGTTTGGTTTGTCAGCCAAGAAATGGCAGCTGCAGCTTCCACTTCCATGGCGGCCACCGCCGTCTTGATGCACCGCCTCCCCGCCACCAAACACGCCGTCGTCTTCTCTCCCTTGCCTAGCCTCCCTTCCCTATCCTCCATTTCATTCAAGCAGCTCAAAGGTACGATCTTTTTAGTTTTCCCCTTGTCTAAGTTATGTGATTAATCTACCTACCCAACCCAACTTTTGCAGTTCATCCATTGAGCAAGTTTTGACCTGTAAAATGGTGGGCTTGTACTGGATTATGAGAATCTCTCAACTCTTTTATTGTTTTACTATCTTAGATTTTTCACTGTTTAGTTGAGTTCTTGATTGTATTGTTCTGACTTGTATAGGGGTGAAGTTAGGTATAAATGTAGTACATGATTAATGTGTTGCATATTGGCCACAAGAGATATCATCTCTGATGCTGTCATTTAAAGTTAATAGTTCTTCTTAGGATTTACTAGGGTTAAGTGTTCACTTTTGCCTTCTGCAATCACTCAGAATTTCTGAAACTAATCAACTATCATACTTGGGTGTGATGAAAGCAATTTGCAGTAGTGCGCGCGAGGCAAGATGTTTGTGGGAAGCCATTGAATACGGAAGCTCATTAAATCTTTTAACATTTAAACGAATTTGAAGTTATAGTAAGTTGAGCTAAGTGGTTATGTTCGAGTCATGTAGGAAGTACTGGTGCTTGAGGATTGGGAATAAGTGTATCTGGCTTGTTCTCTTGTCCCATCTATTTTGCCTTGGATTGTGGCCTAGGCGGGATGCTTAAGAAATGTCAGGTCGTCTGTTATGAGTGAAAAGTACGACTCTTGCTTAAATTCGTCGATATTGTTTTGATGGTAATTTCTCACATACCTTGTTTTGGTTCTCATGGATTGAATTCTTGAACATCTGAGGGAGTATGATGTGGAGTATGATGTGTGTGATAACCCCTGTTAGCCCAACTTTTGAGGGGGATGACTCCTTCCCACTTTTTGCAAGAGTTATAAGTTATATTAATCACACTTGTTAACATGCTTCTTACTATTCTGGATATAGCAAGTCTTACTATATATGAAACTGTTTTCACTTGGTAAACATGTAAGACATAAATGACTGCTAAGAAAGACTGCAACATTAATTCTTTCAGATAGATTGCTGCAACGGGGTAAGCGTTCTCATTAGATCTCTTTAAATTCATGTCAGTTTCTTTATAAATCCTCTTGTCACGGTTTTGGGATGAACTAAAATGACGCCTATTTACGGAAACTATAACCTATAATTCCCGCTCCTCCAAAGTCTTTTGCCTCGTATTTTTTGTGCTTATTTTGGTTGATATTCTATTGAAGCAGCACCCAGGAGGTCTGCTCGGCTCCTGGCCAAGGCTTCTTCATCAGAGGACACACCTATCGATGCCAATGAATTGTTCACAGACCTGAAGGAAAAGGTACTTATGCTCAAATTTTGTGGAGGAAAATTGAAGTTTTTTTCCTATATTTATAATACTCAAACATTTTTCTTATTTGCTATGTGCACGGTTCATCTCTTGCTGTCATGTTTTATAGTGGGATGCTGTTGAAAACAAGTCCACAGTACTTATTTATGGAGGTGGTGCAGTTGTAGCAGTTTGGTTGGCTTCAGTTGTCGTTGGTGCAATCAATTCAGTCCCTTTGGTATGTTTCTTGAAAAACTTAGTCGCCCGTCATATATTACCATTTATGTGTAATCAAGTGAATTTTCTTTTTTCAATTTTCTGGTCGGCAAGCACACATCTGATGAAAATATCTTCTTCCATTGTGTTGTCTCTGACTAACGTGAGACACTATTTCCATAAATCTCTATTTCAGCTTCCGAAGATCATGGAGTTGGTTGGACTTGGATACACAGGATGGTTTGTATATCGTTACCTTCTTTTCAAGGTACGATTTTCTAGTCTACTCCTTGATGACATACAAATGCGGTAACACCAACTCTGCACTTCTTGGAATTAATGACTAGGAGGTCCGTGTTACATGTAATTTGTAATGTGACTAATCAATGGAGTGTCTTAGGCCTAGCTCGTCTCGTTTCCTGTAGCAAACTTGAGTAGAAACTCCTTGTACCTGTTATTGCATCTGGAGAAATGCCTTTTTTTGTAAAAAACCTAATGTTCGATTCTTTCTGAAACCTTACTATATAAGTTGCTGTAATATTATTGTATGACAAAAGCTTTTCAAAGTTTTCGCTACATAACTAACAGTTGACACATAAAAGCACGAATTGTTATAACAAGTGCGTCTGAAGAGTGTCTTTGCGAATTCTGCAAGGACATGCATTCTTCCATAAAATGCCTAATCCTCGAACGTGTAAGAAATACATTACCTGTAGATACCGTCTTCTGATAAGTGGTATTCTCTCTTGCAGTCGAGTAGAAAAGAACTTGCAACAGACATCGAAGCAATAAAGAAGAAGATTACTGGAACTGAATGAATGCATGCAGTCAGGCGCCAATAATCCTCCTGTATTCATCTCAACCTCCGGTCGAGCTTTACTTACATGTATGTTCTGCATAAGAGGCATCTTTCTGGTGTTTGTAATGTAGAATAGAGATCACGTGTATGTCTTTTACCCTTCACTTTATTATGCGAATGATGTTTCAGCAGCAATCTACCCGAACAGCTTCCATTGCATTCTGTTCATGTTTATAAAATCCCACTTTTGTTTTAAGGTCTATCAACCTTGCATCTGCAATTCAGACAGGAACTGAACTTGCTTCACTCTTCCATCGTAGGAAGACCATAGTTATTATGGTAAAAGATTAATCTAGTTCTGGATTCTTAAGAATCATTAGAGAACAGCAGCCTCACATTTTTTACATGCATGCAACTTCTGGACAACATTTTTTTTTTCATTAAACCACCGGGAGGTGGGGAAGCTTTTCGGGGTCCCCGTCCCTTCTTTTTTGGACCACTTATATTTTGAAGATGCTTTTATCTTTTTTTTCTTGGGTAAATTACCATGATGTTCCGTCAAGTTTGACATAATTACAAAAAGGATAGAATGAATGCACTCCCAAGGGGTCATTTGTATATTGTCCAAAAATCTTTCTTTTTTTTTTTTTTTTTTACACTTTTCCACCCAATCTTTTGAATTTGTTGCACTTTACACATTCTGAGAAATATTTCGTCCGCATGTTTTCACGTGCCTAAGAGGAATTCTGAATTCGGTAAACTTGTAAGGATTAAAGCAAAGACCACTCCATTGTATGCGGTCATTTGACTTTTCCTCAACTTTGTAATAAAAACAAAACAAATAAAAAAATAGGAAAAATGAGAAAAAAATTTGAAAAATGGAGAAAAATTCACTGCTTGATTTGTAGATAAATAACTTCACATTATCATACAAAATTAAATAAGAAAGCCATGAACTTTCTACAAACATCATGTGTGTAAAAATTCCAAACTGAACAAAAAAACTTTAAACTTCAATTCGCAAATAAAAAAATTTCAACACAACCACAACACCAACATAACATTACAAAGAGTAAAAAAACCCCAGATGAGAAAAACAAGAAAAACTCGCCGACTTATATAAAGAAACTGAATTTTCAATAACTCAAATGAAAAAATTGCGAAAGAGTGCTATTTCACAACAATATCAATACACTCCATTGTATAAAAGAGGCAAAATCAAACCAAAAAAGAAAGAAATAAAGAAAAATTCGTGTGTATTTCTATCGTCACCATCACAAAATATGTGTATATTTCAGTCAATGTCAACATTATAGTTGGCTTGTAATGTGAAGTGGCTTATTTGTAGATCAAATATTAAATTTTTTAAAAATTTCCTCCTTTTTTTTTTTCTCCATTTTTCATAACTTTTTCCCATTTCCCCCCAACATTCTTAATTTGTTTTGTTTTTTGCTTTGTAAAAAGGTTGGGACGCAGAGTGCAAATAACCCCATACATTGGAGGGTGTCTGGATCTAACCTTACAATTTTATCGACTCCAAAATTGCCCTCAGGTGTGTGTGAACACGCAGATCGATTATTCCATCGTTATTCCCCTAAAAATACAAAGTGTAACAATATCAAAAAATTAGGAAGAGAAGTGTAAAAAAGAAATGTTGGAGGGCAAAGTGCAAATGACCCCATACATTGGGGATGTCTGCATTTAACCTTTACAAATACGCTCTCGTTAATTAAAAACTTATAATACCCCCTTGATCTTAACGTTCGTCTAACATCAAGCCAATTCCGTTAGCTTTCATTAGGTTTTTACCTAATTCTTAGTAGTGAACTGATTTGTTTTGATTATAAATTATAAATTTGTATATTTTCTAAAAAAAATTAAATATTTTTGTTGATTAATATTCCTTATGAATTATTTATTTTACCTACCATCTAGGGGCTATATAATTATTTTTTCTTTGAGAGAGATATTAGTAATTTTAAATAATGAGAAAAAATCATAATTATATCAAAATTTAGGGAAGGTAACCGTCATTTATCATTTTTCCCTTCTTTCAGAAATTTTGACCCACATACACGAGGAAAGATTTTCTACCAGATTTTGATATTATTCACATCAATATGTGTATGGTATGCATATTATTTTAAAATTTTATTATTCTAAAAAGACGAATGTCAATTACATAAAAGTGTGACACAACGTGTAATAGAAATTACTCACTGATCGGACATCTTTTGGAAAAAAATAATTAGTTATTTTATTGAAAATTCCAAGATTTCAATTCGAAAATGACGTACATATATAAACTGAAATACAAAATAAAATATGAAGGTAAAATAAATAATTTGACTGTAGCAAAATAATGCAATATATTAAAATAATACCATTTATTACATTTCAAATCACTCTATTAAAGTTAAAATTCTACTAGTAAGCAGCCTCAACTTTGAATTAATTATTTTTAATGATAAAAATTCTTGAATATTACATAAACACCGATTTTTCTTTAACAATATTCGAATAAATTTATAAAAGGTAAATAGGAGGAAGATATTGGGTTCATTTCTAATTACCATGTAGTTTGTGGGTCGAAATAAAATATTTGAATAATTATATTTTCCCATCAAAAGCCCTTATATTATCGAAAATTCAGTTTCCACCCCACCAGAATTGTAAAATATTAACTAGTGGGTGGAGGTTTGCGTAGGGGTTTTCGCGAGCAGTAGCACTGCCATTACTCACCCAGATTTGCAGAATATCGCCTCCAACGGTATGCTCATCTCTTTCCATGAATTCGGTTCCTTTTTTTTTTTTTTTTAATCTTTCTTCGGTGAGAATTGTTTTGAATCTCGTTTCGATTTTCATTACGATACTTATCATTTCTCCCAAGAAAAGAATTCTTGGAGGCCCATTCGTTTGATTTTGGGGAATAATATTAGTGGGAAAGAAGCTCGTAAAGGGTTTCCAATGCTAGCTTTAGGGCTTAATGCAAAAGGTTCAGTTTTGATATCTGTATTCTGTTCTTTGTTGGCTTTTCTTTTAAGTCTTTTTGGATGCGGAAACTTGATTTATTGAAGGTACTTTTTCGAGATTCCAAATAGTTATTTGAATATCTACTTGTTAATTGTGTTGTTAATGTGTGGATTGTATATATATATCCAATTTAATATAGAGCTGTTATGAGTTAGGATCGAGTAATAGTTTAGTTCTTTGGGCGAAGGCTAATGTTTTGAAATATGTTATGAAGTTTATGGAATTTATTTATTCAATTTGGATTAGCTTGAAATATTTGCTAAGAATGAAGAAGAACGTTTGTTTTTCTTTTTGTCTCTTTTATCTTTTTGCATTTATGTACTGAGGGACTGGGTTGGTGACGTGGTGCAGGGCAAGATGATGAGGTCAACCTTGATCGAGAAATTGAAGCCCTTGAACTCATCTTTGGATTCTTTAAGTTACCAATTCTTGCAGAGATGTTCTGTCAGTGGAACAGCAAAGGGGAAGGGTAAGATCAAAGCTGGGCAGCCATTGAAGCGATCGAAAGTCACTACTAAAAAGGGGTCAGCTTCAGATTCTGCTCAAAAAGAAGGACCTAGAAGGCGGAGTGAATTTGACGAAATGGTTGATCAATGCTTGACTGCAACACCACCACTCCGGTTCTTGAAGCCCAAAGAGAAGGCAAGGGAAGCCGAGCGAGAAAAAATGGGGCTCATAAGCAAGGCCAATGAGCAAGCAAAGCTGAAGCTAAAGAAAAAAAAGGATGAGTTTGCTTCGCCTTTCATCATGGGAACTCCGGGTATGGACTTGATTAGCTTAGGTTTAGTTGATGCTGATAAGATTCCAAAATATGAGCTTACTGTTGAGGATGGAAGACGGCTCGCTAAGGAGTATAGTAGGGTTCTAATGAGGAAGCATAGGGCGAGGCAGGCTGCAGAGTCGACCCTGTTGCGTTTAAAGAAAGAAGCAATTGAGGCATTGCCTGAGGACTTGAAGGCAGCGGCTTTAGTCCCAGATTTGACCCCATTTCCAGTGAACCGGTTTATGGCAACGCTGACACCACCAATTGAAGGCTACATTGAGAAGATTAATGAGGCAGCAAGAAAGAGTGCTGCCAAGGAGAAAGCTTAGATGATAAAGGTTAGAACAGTGGTCTTGTTTTCAGTTGTGTTGCCTGATTGTTTCATAATCTGCTGCAACTTATATGGTTCAATTATGAGGTTGGAGTTTACCTTGGCTAGATTAAGACTTATTATCCATCTCAGCATCAGTATGACTTAGCAAAGTATAACAGACATTATGCTATTCTAACGGTATAAAGTTACAGTAGCTTAGTTAATTGTTACTTGTGTGTGTTTATTGAAAAGCCAGGAGAAGACTGAGCAAGAAAATGCACCTTCCAATTAACTTTTCAGCTGCAAGCACTCAGAGGAAGCTGAATTCTTTTTTTATTAAAAAAAGAAAAAAAAAAAAAAAAGAGTACTTGTTGAATGACTTGATAATACCAAATTTGTGTGACCAGCAAAATCTGACTGTATAAGTGATGACGAGTATTTCCAATTGCCAGGATTATACTGCTGTTTGTGGTTCTGAGAATTTGCTGTTGGATAGATCCCAGTCAATGCTGCTGAATAAGTTCACAACTTAAACTCACTGGAGGTTAATTCTGGGCAGTTTTCGGTTAGGTTTTGAGGTATTCTTGCGGATTAGACTATGTGTCATTCTAGTAGACCAGTTCTTGCAATGATCTGTTCTTTGTTACACTTTCACTGTGTTAGTCACATGCATGCTTATTTCGTATCTGATCAGTTGCCTAATAAATATTCGAACACTCATCCATCTCATTTTGATGGGTGCCAATGTCATTCCAGCTCTTAAAATCCATTAGTTAAACAAACAAGACCTTGTGGGCAACCCCTTCAATTCTGTTATTATACCGTTTTTCTTGGCTATGGCTGTTTTGCCAATCCTGAACTTCTCTCCTACAATCCTTTAAATTTGGACTACACGTGCTCATTGTCTATGCCAAGTTGTATAGGTTAACTGGAACAGTTAACTACTGTCTATTGCTGTTCCGGACAGTCAAAATAGTCATTCTCATTCAGCGAGAAAATCCAACGATGAAAAGAGAGAAAATTCCAAAAACCTGGCAAAAAAAGCTGGGCTGAGAACAGGGAAGTAGTTTCTGTTGCTATACTATATGTTCCGCCTATGTAACAGCTTAAACTTGAGGGGGTGAACTTGCAACTTAGAGCCCACATAGCATCCCTGCTTGAATGGCCTGTATATCAACAAATTTCTAGGGCGAGGGCGAGGGCAACGATGAATGGCCCCAAGACTTGAATATTAAACAAACTCAACAGCAATACATAGCCCTTTGCAGAACACAATCTCCACCAGCTAAGTGCCAGAAGATACCCAAAACATTGAAACAAAAGTTGCAACTCCCTGTTATTGCAAGAGTGCAGAATCTCATACATGAAAACCCACACATAAAACTTTATCACTAAAACACTACAAATAGGTTATAAACCCCTCTATTGTGCATTTAGTAAAGAACCCAACAAAAGGCCCTCAAACAAAGTCCCAGTACTCACAAGGCATCTAGAGCTTGCCAATGTCATAACCGTGAACAAACAAAACATATGAAGCAATCTCTGGTAATGCATAACTAAAGTACCCAAGAAAAAGGAAAATAGACATCGCAACTGCAGTTATTGCAACGTTGCTACGATATAAATTGTCATACATGAAAGCTTGCACATAAAACTTTAGGATATAACTTAAACGGTACATATTAGAGAAACCTCTCCTTTTTGTATTTAGTAAAGAACCTAAGAGGCAATATTCTTGAAAAATACACAATTCCCACTTCTCACAAAAGTGTTCTTAAAGTTTGTCAATGTCCTTGTCCTCGAATTCACTGTACTTGTCGCCAGAAGTGTCTAGAGTTTGTCAATGTCCTCGTCTTCAAACTCAATGTAGTCGTCGCCAGGACCATCATCCTCCTCGTCAAGTCCACCAGCAATACCCTCATTAAGCCTAGTGCTCTCCGGCAGCTCGCCATAAGCCTTCAACAGCCTTGCTTCATCAGGCATGTATTTCAAGATTACATCAGCCTTGTCATCCTATTGAACAGCCAAGCAGGGGCATTAGAAGACAAGATCACCTTCAAGGCGACCACATTCATCAATTCAACACAAAATTAAACATATATCCACCACCAGTACTATATGCAGCTGCATGCTTCATTCCACATAAAATTCAAGTTTTCGGGTGCAGTTACAGTTGGAAGTGGGTCCAATGCAATAACAACCAAGATTCCCCACAACAGAAACAAAAACCAAATTTTAATAACATAAAAAGGAAAGTAGAAAAAGAAGGAACAGCACCCCCCCACCCACCCCAAAAAAACATAAATAAGTAAACAATAAAGATAAGCAAAATCAGACAGAGAACAATCCCATATTTTGAAGTTTCATGCTGATTTTCTCACTACCTCTCCGCCTAAGAGCATGAAATTACTGTTTAGCGTAATAAAAAAAGGTGTAAGAATATCGAAAAAAAATACTCAAATATAAACAGATAGAATTCATCTGGCAGAGAAAGAAACCTCAAAACACACAAATCCCAGAAATGCGCCAATTCATCAAAATAACCAACTCAGAACCCAAAAAAAGGAAAATGATTACTTGATAATCGCGGAGGCCGACGAGGATAATATCACCGGCGGCGATCCAGACCTTCTTGTGCATCTTGCCACGGATATGGCACAAGCGCTTGACGCCATCGATGCACATGGCCTCACATCTGCCGTTGCCGAGCATACGCAGGACCTGCGCGTACTCCTGGCCGTCCTCCTTGAACACCAGCTCTCGCTTCTCATCATCGGCTTCGTTCTTCCCCCTCTTCCGATTCTTACCACCCTTTCCCTTGTTCTTCGGCATGGCTGCAGCAAAACCCTAGATCCGACGGCTCCCCTTTTTCTCCCTGATGATTTCTTGATTTTCTTCTTGATGCCTCTTTTATCCGAGAGAGACGTTAGTTTGTTTCTTTTTATTGTTTTATATATAATAAAACTCTCTCTCTCTCCTCTGGACATGGCCATTTGTTAAGTTTTTTTGTGGGCCTGATGGGACGCTATACTATAATTTGGAAGCCCACACCACCTCAATACTGACATGCCCATTTCTTCATATTTTGCTCCTCTTGTTAGCTTTTATTAAATTTTCATCCAATATTTTTAATGAGATGTCTAAAATATCCTTTTTTATTATAATTCACAATTTTTTTAAAATTCTAAAATATTCTTTTTTGGACTCATATGTCCTATCAATTATTTACTTTATCTACCTTCATATTTTTTAATAATGTTTTTTTATTAAAAAAATAGATTCAACAAGTCTATCTCCATCTAGGACTACATAATTATTTTTTTAAAAAATAAATAAATTTAACCTATTATTAAATTTGAGAATTTAAAAAAAGGCGGCAATTCTAAGAGAAATAAGATTGAACCAACTATACTATTCAAAAAAATAAGATTGAAGCAATTATAGTAAATGTAAGTCGTTTGAGTCTTAATAAAGTGAAATTATATTTATAGGATAATTATTTAGAATGGTAAACAAGATTGCTAAGAGCAATGGAGTTGAGAGAGCTCAACTCTGAAACTTTGAAATATAAATGACAAGAAGAACTTAGATAAGAGAAGAAGAAAAGGAATGAGATCTTCCCAAGCTTTGATTGCACAAAAATAAGGGCAAATCACATCTTAAGTTTCCATGCAGAAGCCCAAAGCACCTCAAAACTAAGGGACACAATCACCCTATTTACAGCTTGGTAATCCTCATGATCTGCAGATGTTAAATGCAACAAATGTACAGTCAGCACCTCAGGTTAGTAATCAATCAGGAGACGAAACACCGATTGCCTGTTCCTTCGATAAATGACATAAAAGGTCAGAAGATTTGAGGATGGCTTCCGCTCTCTATTTAGTATGTTTGAAATTTGAGGCTAAGCTCAGCTCTAAGATGGAGCATGTCTTTGATGAAAAAGTTACTGTCGTCAGCCATAAAAGAAGTCCATGGAATGCTGAACAAATTTCGATACCCGACTGCCTTTCCACCAGTAAAAGTGTAGTTACCTTTGTATTTGCTAATGAAGTCTTCTGTTGGTTTTGATCTGGCTGCAAATTCATAGTCAACAGCAAATGTTACGCAACCCTTTTCTTGCATCCCGAGGAAAAGACCAAAACAGTGAAATGAGCTCTGTTGATCCATGTTGCAATGTGCAGACAGGAAGAACCCTTGCCCCCCAAGTGGAAAGCTTGAGAATACACCCGTCCAGATGGGAACAAATTGGCACACTCTTCGCGTTTAAGATCTAAGAAAACGACACATTGGTGGCGTGGGAATTCAAACTCAACCACCTTAACGGGCCTGTATTTGTAAACCCGCTCGATGAAGCGACGGCTTGTGGAGGTTGTCTCCTCCTCAATGGCATGCACTCTCTGGCGATGTGGGGCCTCAGCCTTGAAAAATAGGGCATCAAGCACGGCTTTAGTTGCAAAATCATGATTGAAGTCATTGCAGGTCAAAACCTTCCTCAGCTTCCTTGCAGTCATGTGAGGAAATCGAATATAGCGACCAATCGTGTACAAAGGACATCCCTTCGCTCCTCCAGCTTTGGATAATGGGTTCTAGTCCACTTCAGCACAAAGTCGTAAACAGCATCCTCCGAGGGCACCTGAAGATCATCGCTGGACAAGATTGCCTCAACTCCAGCCAGAGGCAAATCCATAACTTCATCTTGATACCTGCCAAAAGATCAGCGCATGAACAGACGTCACATGCAGCACAAAAGTATTTAAATAGAGCTGCCAAAAAGTCTTATGATGATTAACAAAAAGGGAAGTAGATACGCCTGATATATTGATTAAAGCAATTACCACAAGAAAGACACTATACACGAGTTTTCTTCATCTTTCCCCTTTCATCAAAAAAGGGTCAAGAGAACTTACTTTGACATATTTATAACGAGAAGCTAAGTATTGTATTGCTGCCTCAGTCAGTGGTTGAACTGCATCAGCCATTAGGACACTAGAAGGAAGATCCAGATATAGTAATGCCGACTCTGGAGTCATGGGCAAGTTTCTTAATAAACGGCTACAATGTCTCATGCATGAAGCTACCTCAAACTTGTCAGCAGCCATAAGCACATCCAATAAAGCAGGAGCCGTATTGATGCTTAATGTACTGCTATACATAAAATTAAGGAGTTCCATGAGTGCAGCTTCCTCTGTTCCATAGCAAAAAGGTGCAAGTTATACTCAAAGTCATGCAGTTTCACACACCACAGCCTATGTTTGTCTAATAAAATTGGAGGTCGTAAGCGCAGTAAACAATGACATAGATAAACTCCCTTACAACAAACTGTATCTAAAGTAGTATGCTATTACTTTATGTACAATGCGCCTAATTACTAAAAAGCAACAGCAGGTGAGAATTACATGGGGAAAAAAAATAGAGCTCGACTAAAAGGGGGTTGGAAGTACTTCCTCAAAAAGAAGTTGAACAACTGCACCAAAGTAGCATGTTATGAAAATGCAATGAACCACTATATGACCATATGTACTAGAAGCAAGGTCTCCTATAGCTTCACTATGAAAGTAAGAACATACCAGAGGCATGAATCCTCAGGGTTACATGTCTCTGTTCTGATTCCATCATACATTTGAGAACAACTACAAAGAGAAAAGAAGAAAAGAATTCATACACCAAATCCTACAAAGACAAGCACATATAAGAAACACCAAACAGAGTCTACAAGTACCTTATAGAAAAAGGGACTCTTTGCCGCTAAGATGGGAGAGCTAATATGCAAGGTTTTAACTCTTAGAACTCTCGAACCATCTCCAGACCAGTTTGAATCATCACTGTGTGTAGCTTCATCTCCTGCAGCTAGCAACACAAGAAACACAAGTACCATTTAGAGAAGAAATTATAACTATACAACACTAGTTCTCTGTGAATAGTTCCTAAAGATTGAGACCATTTCAGCAAGTTTACATTAGAGGAGAAACCTGATCTTGAATCAACCGTTGACACAACTACCTTTATCAAATACTTAAAAGGATTTCCAGCTACAATTGAACAAGCATTTGTATCACACACTTCACAAGATTTTTCATCCACTAAGCCATGGAGCACACCAAGCAGACCAGCTTGTGCCACCTAAATCAAATGGGCCGACAGCACAATAACATGTTCTGGATGCACATATTACATAAACTTGCTTTTGACTCATTTATCAAAGAATTTTTTCTATCAGAATCAAGGAAATTAATTGCGATAATGCAATTTGATAATAGATTCAACATTATGACTAAGCAATTGAATAGAATTTGTATTTCTTTTTTGTGTTTTAATACCTGATGGTGAATCTTCGGTCGTGGGAATTTCTTCTTCATCATGATTCTCATCACCATCACCCTCTTCAGCATCTGGCTGACAATCCAAAATCTGCTCTTCAGGACAATTGTTGATATCCAAAGCTGCAAACGAGTGGTACATGTCTGATTAAGATGAGCACAACCCATACCAGCATAAGAATGAGTAGAAGTCCAAAATATGTGCAAAAGGCATCAGCAAATCAGTCATCCAAAGAAAGATCTGGATAAATGTCAATTGATAATAGCAGCCTATAAAATCCTACAATAGAGAAGACAAAATAATAATAATAACATATATACATAGGCCAAACCTAAAGAACATGAACAGAACTTCATTTACCCATAAAAAGAGAATATGGAGGAAAAAACATCCCTAAATCATGTAATAGAAACAGTTTAATGCCATAAGATGATAGGAGAAAAGAGATGAATCAATACACAGATTCTCTAACATCCCAACTCAATGTTGGGAAGTGCAGTCTAACGAATACATTTTGAAAAGACGAAGTATTTCAAAATTCTGAAATACCAGATGACAAGTAGTTCAGAAATCCAAAGATTTATTCTTTTTATTCAATACCGTGGCTCTTACACTTGTAATGGGGATTGAAGCTATCTCTAATTTCCAGCCCAACATTTAGATAACATTAAAACCCTGCTTACAACCCACCATCAGCATGCTTAATAAAGAGAGACTCGTCACATAGCTTAGCTTCTTTCTACATATAATATCTGATATATACTCTTGAGATTATTTTCCAAGAAACACTACTGCCGAGTCACAAAATGAACTAAGCACCATGAATTACAGCACAGAATACACACACACACACACACAAATATGTTACTGAATCAATCTCAAGTATCTTATTTTGTTATTTTCTGGATACGAAGCCCCGCAGGCTAAAAGGATAATATACTCTGTGAAAACTCACTCCATAATGATTATATAACAAAGCAAACCAAGTTAGAACACAATTTCAAATTTGTAAAATAAAATTCAAACCAAGCTTGAATCTTGCGTTTTCCTGACCCACTCATTCCATTCGCACAATAACTAAACCAACAACGAATTCCATCAAAACCCATAAACAACAAACAAACACCACAATCTTGAATTGCGTTTACTAAAAGCTTGACTGCCTCACCATTCTCCTTTTTTGCAACATTCCCACGACGCCGTTTGCTTTTGCGCGCGGCCCAGTCCGCTAGGGTTTGGGATGCCTTGGATTCTGGTCGGGCCTCCATTGGATCCGCGACAATCTCGATCCGGAGAACCCTGTCAGAAAAATTGCTGTCGTTGAAGGCGAACCCGAAGTCCGGGTCTCGGCTTCCGCCCCGCGAGGACGTGTAGCCGGAGGCCATGACGGTGGACCTCGGGTCGAATAGATCCAGACCCGAACCCCTCATAATTACCTCTGTCCCTCCCTCTCAAAAGCCACAGTTTATCAATCACCTCAAGAACAGTGCGGAGACCAAAGTGGGGGAAGGGAGACGTACGGACAGGCGAGGAGGCCTTTTATACTCACTTTGAATCTCTTTTCTTTCTGATTTGCCCTCACTTTGCCAAACTCCTTTTTGCATAGTTCATATTATCAAGATTTTGTAATTTGTATAAATAGTTGAAAGTTTTTTTCTTTTTTTTTTTACTTTTGATGGAACCTTAAATAATTGGATAAATTACAGTCGCATCTTCTGAAATTTAACATAATTATAAATATATTTTTATTATTTAAAAATTATAAATTTTTATTAATTTTAATATTCGTGTAACAACGAGCCTATTTTGATAAATTTTTCATCAAAATGTTATGATAAATGCTCAAAATACCTTTTTAAATTATGGATTCTAACTTTATATAATTTTCAAAATTTTAAAAATTATTTTATGATATTATTCTCAATAGATTATTTATTTTATTCACTCTCAAATTGTTTTATATTTTCTCAAATACTTTCTTGTGTTTAAAAAAAACAAAATCAATAAGGGTGAAGTAGTAAGTTATACCCTAACGTCCAAAGACTATATAATTATTCTAATTTGAAAAAATATTTATAATTTTTTTCAAACAACGATAGAATATTCGTAATTATATCAAATATTAGAGAGGTAGTTGTAATTTATTTTAAATAATTTTAAAATTAGAGGTTATGTGTAGCACATTTGTCATATGTGCTTAAAAATATAATTTTTTAATAAATAAAAGATTATTTAAAAATAGTATGGAAAGAAAATTAAGCATTTGTGAAGAATTGATAATACATAATATTTAAAAAGATAAATATATATATATATATATATATATATATATATGAAAAAGGAAATAGAGACAATTTAGAAATTGAACAATTATGTATAGTATAACTTTTTGGACTTGAATATTTGAATTAGATCATGAATAATTTTATTTGTAACTAAATTTGTTAAATTTATATATATATGTAAAATAATGGGTCTACCGAATTAGACCTCCCCCCATGAATTTTGTACAGGGATTGGGTGGGGCGAGGCGGGTCCTTCCCCAAGTTGGCGTAGCAGGCCCGGTGTCCACCCAAACCCACCCCATTACCACCCCTAAGTAAAAGATCACCTTTTAACTATAAAATCAATTTACAGTAGAATAAACGTAAGAGATTTTATGAAATTTTCAAAAATAGTATATTTAAAAATTCATATTCATTCCAATGCTCAATTGTATTGACATTCATTAAGATTATGTGTAATTACACAAATTATTGTCATTTGTAAAATTATAGTACACTTTCTTAACCGGGTGTCGGTTGTCGATGTAATATACGTTATGGACGTTTGTGTAACTTTTCCCCCCCTGTGGTGGTGTTGATGTAAATGGCAATTATAAATTTATAGAGTGTACTTGTAATTTTACAATGGACAAAAAATTTTAAATTCAGAAGGTTGATGTAATTTACCCTAATTTTGAATTTGAGACAAATAAAAAAAAAAAAAAAGGTTGAACAATTTGAAAATTATGGTACCTTCTTTTATTATATTGGCTAAATTTTATTCCCACCATTTCAAATTATGAAAATTGATGAACGGATTTTAATATATTATATATTTAATTGATTTGAAAACCCCACAGACATGTTAGATAGAATTATACTTGCATCGTGTGTCACTCAGAATCTTTATAAATAATTTATTATTATAAAAAATTAAGATCTAATCATATGGGATTAATACATAGATCAAAACATACGTTTTTTCACACAGAACATATTAAAAAGGATTCGAATATATATTCTAATGGAATAACGTCCAATATTGACTATGCTTTTTTCATTTTTGTAATAAAAAGAAAATGATTTGAATATATATTTCACGTGCTATGAGAAATTATTCGTTTAGTTATAAAAAAATAATTTATTTTTGGATATAAATGTGACGACATACTTAGATTTTGAATAATAATTATAGCTCAAATGTTGATTGTCTTTTTTAAAAAAAATATATAAAACAAGAAGTCAATAATGGTGTGTTTTTATTTATGATTGATAGTTTTATATATACTAGTATTTGTTGGCACACATTATGTGCTTGTAAATTTTATAATACTACTTAAAATAAAATATTTTTAAGATACTTATTATTTAATAAAATATATACAAATTGATAAATTAATATTAAATTTATAATAAAATAGTGTTAAGAAAAAATGCATGGAAAAAAAGGAGGAAGTAAATATAAAAAGTAGTGGGGAGTGGAAAGTTACAAGATAAATAAATAAAAAATAAAAAACAGACCACAAAAGGGAGAGACACCAAAAAGGTAATTTCCCCTAATAATAAAGTATAGATTGTTACTAATCAAAATTTCTAGCACCCGTTGTTGGTTTTCAAACATAGTTTTTTCGGATAAATTATAGAAGACTCTTATAAAGTTTGGTATAATTATATATATTATTTTATTATTTAAAAAGTTGTAAATATTCCTCTAATGCAACAAATACCCTATCGTGACCAAATTTCAGAAGAGCTTATTGTAATTTATATACAAACAAAGATCTAAAAAAATCCTCAAATTAGAAAAACAGAAAAGTGATAAAAGCTCATAAATAGAAAAAAAAAAAAAAAGATTGTTATTGTTGTGTATTGAAAATTTAAAGTTATTATTATTATTTTTAATCTAAAACAGGTATAAATATGTTTTTTTTTAAAAATTTAGAAAATAGTTATTCATGTAAAATAAAGAGATAAGACCCACTATTTTTTTTTTATAGGTATTTATGAAGGCAAAATTGAGAAAATATAAAACAATTTTGGCTTTCCAATAATCATCTAAGTCAGTCATTTTCATTCCTACTTTCATAGTCTCCTTTCAGCAGGACAAAATTGACCCACAATTTTAATTTATGAAAAACCCCCAGAAAAAAAAAAAGAAAAAGGTAGAAAATATTAATAATTTCTTTTCAACATTTTTGAATTTAGAGAAGAAATAACAAGAATCAAATAAAAGAAAAATAAAATCCCCATCATCTTTACTTTAAATTCAACGGTCAGAGACTTTCGTTCCACCGGCGACGTGGGCTAAACACTTGACGATGAAGTCGTCGTCTCAAACATGATTTTATCAAGTATTTAAAATACGCACCAAGAAGATATTTTTTTCACAGTTCGTTCCACTTGAACTTTGAAAACTCTGAATAGGACAACTTTTCATAAAATCTAATAAAATTAGTTTCATAATAAACTTGCTATATGATTAGTGTCGCACAATCTAAGAGAGTAAACAATGATACGAACAAAAGAATGATGCCCATCCAACGAATATATAGGCTGATCAGATCTGATTTGAATAAGAATTTTTTAAATTGGAGATATGGTTCCTTACAAATTGGCACATCACAAAAGTGGATCATTATAACACAATCAAAGTGACAACATCACCATGTGCAAATATATGTAACCTTTCACCCACCCACCACCCACCCACACACACATATAGAATATATATATATATATATATATATAGAGAGAGAGAGAGAGAGAGAGAGAGAGAGAGAGATGTGGTCCAAACTTAGACAAAGGCAATAATGCAGTTGCTGGTTAGAGGTGAAAGACAGAAGAAAAACAAAAAAAGAGGGCATGGTAGACAAGAAAGTAAGAAGGGTATGCAATGTTGATCATCAGCATGGAAGCCCATTTTCAAGATTCAAGATATTGCCACAAGATTAAGGAACTCTATTTTCAAGAAGAAGAACATTTGAATTCTTAATATTCATTCACCCCAGTAGAATTTTTGAATATAAAGAATAAGGATATTTTCAGTAGAGATACGAGCGGCCCACCGGCTATTTCGTCATCTATAAGGGCTAAGACATCATAATCACCATAACCGAACAAAAAAGTTGAAACGAAAACCATCATCATATGAGATAAAACCTCAAAAACAATGGCTATCATGTGCAACACAAGATGCAATTCAATGTGAAACAGAACTATGGACCAACTTCCAGTCTAGGCTCAAAGCAAAAACCAGTAAAGAGCTGAAGGGGAAACCTCTTTGTCACTGGGCATTTCTGCGACCACTTCCATTGCTTCTGATTTACGTCGAAAATAAGGAGGGTGGGCGCTCCGTAGCTCTGGATGTATATGAGGTCATCTGTACCACTGCTAGCAAAGACATCATCAAATTCCCCAAAGCCTTGGAAGAACTTATGTGGCATTCGGGCTATTTCTTGCCACTCTCTCCCGTTCAGAAGCCATATTCCGATCCCCTTAATGATGTCGGGCCGATCTTGCTTCCCAATGCCTCCGACCATTATAAGCTTTTCCTTTAGGTTCATCAGACGGCCACATGTAAGAGAACATGGGGCCGGTATGAAACTCCTCATTAATAAACCATGGGGAGATCGACTTCTGAGGTTGTACATGATGAGTCCATGCCGGTTGTCGGGGCCACCACCTCCCGTAGAGTAAATTAGGAAGTACAATACCCCATCGCAAATCACACTTTCGTCACCAGCCCTCCACCCCGTCAAAATCTCCGTCAGAGTTGTCGCCCATGTCATTGCTTCCGAATCATACACATGGATAGATAGATCCACTGGAAGAAGTTTCCAGGCACTTGCTTAGATTTAACAATAGAGATATTGTAATTGTGAGACGCTCTGTCGACAGAGATTGCCAATGCACTATAATCAGAGAATTTCGGGCCCGGAGGCTCATCAAGCCCCTTGCAACGTCTTGTTATCGGGTTACAAATGCACAACTCGCTTCTGCTTTCATTGTCCATAAAACATACTAACCCACATGACGAGGCGATGAACCAATTGGATGTCTGAATGCAGGGGAGGTCAATGCCGTACCACTTTCGCAGGATCGGATCATAAGCATAACCAACTGGTTCGTCTGAGCTCGTGAACATAAAGTACCAAGGCTTTTGAGACGCAACATGAGAAGTATTCCAGAGAAACCTTTCTGATGTTACTATCTCATGCCATCTTCTACACACACAGCCAGCCCTAAAGATGCTGGCAATTGGGAGATAGGCCAGTATTCGTTCCAATAGATCATCAGGCAAAATTAAATCCAAAGAAACCGCAGCGGCAGCCTCCTTCTCAGTTTCATCATTAATTTCTGAGAATGACTCGTACTCCACGGTTTCATTTGCCGAGTTGTCAAAGCAATGATTGACCCATGACGTTTCCGCCGCCATGGTAGAATCTGTAAAACCTACAGAAGAAGAATCGAATAGAATTACAATTGAGGCACTAAAACAGAGAAAACCCATGAGAGGACTATAAAACCTCAATTTAAATTAAAACTCAAATGGCCCTAAACTGAACCAAACTGCCAGGGTAGAAACTTACAAAATGCAGGCAAGGAATTAATAGAAACAGAAACTTAAGAAAAGAACAAACAAATTTCTATGGAATTATGGACAGTATCAGTAAACAAGACATTGACATATCCACATATTCCTATCATGTAAAGAGTCACATTTTAAATTTAAGGGAACAAGATTCTGCTCAAGCTAACTCTCATAGATGAGGACAATCAGCATTGATTTCCGTCATAATGGAGCGGAAAAGTTTTCTCAATCATGATTTCCATAGAAACTTGATTAGTGACATAGACTCCACAGGGAATTCAATCTCATATTGAAGGTAAAACATAACTAAAAGAATTGACAAAATCCAAGAAAGACTAAGGTTTTGAAAAAGAACAAAAATTTGAACAAGAAAAATTGTGCAAAGAATCATGCTTCTCAAAGATACAAAGAGATAACCTGAGAAAGCCGGAGGCGGAATTCGAGATATACAGACCACTATATCTTACTTTAGATGAGCATGATAGAAATTTAAAAGAAATGACAACCACATGTTCAAGCAATTCCTTTTACTAGGTTGAAAAGCTCTCCTATAAGCACAGATCACATTCCATACCTTACAGAAAGAAGAGGAAAAGCAACCACTGATTTCTTCCCAAAAAAGGCTGGAAGCAATCAAAGAGGACTAGGCCACATGGGACTACAAAACAACACTTTTACCATATATATACACATCAACAATGAGATTGCATCATTGCAGAAAGCAACCTTTTCTTTATTCAAGCAAGAACAACCACCCTCACAATTCTGTACACCAAACCTACAAAGTGTAATTTCCTTTTCTAAATTAACAAATGTTAGGTGAAAGAGAAAAATTAAACCAAGCAGCACTATCAAGAGAACCTCAAAACACTCAACAACCAAAGCTACCCACATAAAAAAGAAAAAGGGGGGAGAAAAAGAAACAAAAGCAAAGAATTGCAGCTCGAATTCCGCAGATCCAGAAACACCCTGAAATCCCTATTCCCAGAGGGAAAAAAAGAGGATTTGTTCACAGAAAAAACATAAAAAAAATCATACCTTTGATGCAGAAATCCCTCCTATGAGCAAATGGGTGTCCACAGAAATCCTCAAGATTCGCCACAGAAAGGGTTACGGCCCATCATCGAACACAAAAGGCAAGTCTTTTTCATTAGAGCTAAACACAAGATTCAACAAACAAAGAGATAAGAAATGGGCCTAAATCAATTGATAATGGGTCGTTTGGATTTACCTGATAAACATCCTCATACTGTCATACATATATACATTCACGTATATATTTATTATAATAAATCTAACAATGCACACACACACACACACACTCGCAGAGAGCGAAAGAAGGTTGTCTTTTCTTGGTTTATTTCCTTATACGTTCAAGTGATGTTGCCTAAACGACACGAAGTGTGGAACGAAAGAGAAGGGCGGTCTTTTAATAGGGCTTTTGGTTTTGTTGATACAGACAAAAGTGAGTGAGAGAGTTGAGGTGTTTATTCAAGGAATTTAATGGGGTTTTTAATGGGGGGGGGGGAAAAAAATAAAATAAAAAAAAAAACAGAACTGCAAGAACATGTTGATTTTGTTTTGGCCATAATCAAAAGGCAAATAATTCTGTCTAGACAGATCAACACTCACACCTTCCATATTTCCTTGCAACTCTTTTCTGTTTCCATCTCCTTTTCCCATTACTTTGGTTTATTTCAATTTCCACCCCTCTCCTTCTTCCTTATTCTACCACCACCCCCACTATCTTCTCGTTTGGTTTTATTTCCATAAATTAATACAAGTTCTTGAGCTCGATTGGTTTATTCTCATTCTACATAAATGTTTTACTTTTCACTTAATGTTAGAAACATACTTCGCAAACTATTGCAACTGATCGGTCGAAATTACTATACATTTTTGCTAATTATTTTACACTATATGGTGCTTAGTTCTTTTGAAATATTTTCAAAAACTTACTGTTAGAAAAATAAAATTAAAAAAAAAAGTAGAAAAGAAAATAGTAGAAGAAGTGGATTCCTTACTTTTTTTTTGTCCTAAATTTAGTTTTATATACTTTTTTCCAACATTAACAAGGTACCCCTCCATGCCCCCACCACTCAAATGTGCTTCTCTCTCTTTTTCCCCACTTCATTTTATTTCCCACATTGGAATAAGATTTTCAAATTAAATTTTTTATTTCAAATATTTGCTATATTTTTTATTTAATTTAATTTAATACATACGTATTATGTGTATATAAAATTATATATATATTTTATATAAAAACTATTATTATTTTATAAAAAATTATATATTAAAATAAAAAAATATAATAAAATTTGAAATAAAAAATCCAATCTGAAATGCAATACTTGTTGGTTAAAAGCCATTTTCCAATGCATCCAATACCCATGCTTTACCTAACTTATTCCACTTTATACACGTTGAATGCAAAATTTCACTCTTTTTTTTTTTTTTTTTAATTATTTTTGTCTTTTGGCTTTAACATTAGAGTAGTGGGGGGAACAATTTAAATTTCAAAAAAAAATATTAAATAAAAATAAACTAATTAATTGATTGACACTATAATGTAAGCTTATAATTATAAACTCAACTACTAAAATAATTCATGAAAATGATCGACATTTAAAGACGTGTGCGTACTTCAATTATGACTTTAATTACCTAATTTTGAATAAATAGTTTTTTCAATTCAATATAAATTAATGTATTGTCCCCTTTTATTTCACTTAAATATATATATATATATATATATTTTTAATTTTGACATTTATAATTAAATTAAAGTTGATAAATTTCATTACATGGATCAACATAGCATTAACGATTTCTTTAAATTCTACTTAATCGAACCATATTGTATAGACACATACATATGGTAAATGTGGAGCGCAATATTATTTGTCGTAGTTAGATCATGAGACGATGCATGGTTTTATAACCGTCCATCATATCATAGTCTAATAATGATGATCGGTTAAAATCTGTTAAAAAACAAGCTATTGTCGACGCAAAAGAATTAATAAATAAAAGCAACATACTTATGTAGTATGGCTTATGATTTTAAGTCTAGCTACAATTATGGGACGTACTAAAAATAGTACATATTACAATAGATGTGCATTAATTTGAAACTTTATGGCTCTAGGTTTTAGGTACCAAATTATTGGACCCTACACCAAACAATAATATTTCTTGGTATTATTTGTATAGATTTAGGTTTGGGACTATAATTATATGAAAATTCAACTTTCAAATTCATTAAAAATACGAGTAATTATATCGTTTTATTATATTCACATGTTACACCACTTTATTATATCATCCAATCTCAATTTTAGGTCGGAGGATGAACGTTAAACCCCTTGTGCGTATTTGTGTTTCGGGAAGAATGCAATTTACTATCTATGGAATACGTGCAAAAAAATTTCCCCGTAAAAAAAAAATAGAATCAATATAATACCTTTTTATATTTTTTAAAAAAGCAAATACTTCCTGTAATTAGGAGTGCACTCGCTCCCTTGCATCTGGGCTTGATTATAACCAATAAAAATTTAATTATACATATATGTGTTAATTAATATATAATATTATATATATGTTATTTATAAAAAAAATAATATACTTTTTTTTTCCTTTGTCATCTTCCTCTCCACCTCGTCGGCCTGCCATTGCGCTTGCCTCCCCCTCCCTGTCGCCACTCACCGTCCTTCCTTCCCCCCAGAACGACGGCCCCCAGCCCCTCCTTAGATCCGCCACCCTCTTCCCCTTCCCCTAGCCACGTTGCCCCTCACCCTTTGTACCGCCCAAACTCGCTCCGTTGCTGTCCTAAGTTACAACCTTAAACCACAATGGATGTGATGAAATTGCACTATTTTTCAACACAAGTACTATTGTTAATAAGTACATCAATGAATCAAAACAATAGAACTACTTTTTTTTTTCCTTCTTTTTCAGTACAAAAAAATTATATGAGTTACTAAATTGACTTTGACTTCAACTGCTACCATAATAATAAGAAGATAGGAACACAATTTTGAACTCCAAAAAGGAATTAATTGAAAATATATAGGAATTGAAAGAGTAGTGCATAAGTGGGAGAAATTAAGGACAAGTATGAAGTAGTTGGTGGAAGAGAAGATGATGAGTATTTGGTGGCTGCTATTCATATACACTTCGTAGTACAATATTTGGTGTTACCTTAATTAGTGGTAGTAGTACTGAGTACTGACTACTGTGGTTGGCAGTTCCATGTCTTGTGTTCATCCATCAATATGGATATGTGTGTGTATATATATATAGGACTCTCTCTACCTACCTACCACATAGATACATGCATAGATGGAAGATCGGCTAAAATGTATTTTACCCAATGTATTTTTGTTGAAAATGCTAAATTCCCCGTGTATTTTAGAAATAGGTTAAAATCTTTCTTGTGTTTTGTAAAACTCATTAAAAAAACACTCATTTCGTTAGTAATTAATAAAAGGTGCATTACAAGCGCCTCTTTGTGCGTTTGGCGGTGTTTTTAGCTGCTTTTGACCTTATTTTTTAATTGTTTTGACTAAAAATATCCTAATAGTGTTTATATATTCATATAGTACATTTTTTACTTGTTTGATGGATTTTGCATTTTCATCTATATAAAAAATAATATTTTTTTAAAATTTATCTACTTAAAATATATTAAAAAATATATAAATTTTTTAAGTTTAATAATTTACTTAAAATATTAAAATAGTTATATATACATTTTCCTTCACAATTCATTTTTCAAAATTTGAAATACCTTAACTAATATAAATATTAATAATTATAAAATTTATTACACTATTAATAATTTAAATTATTATTTAGTTGAAAATATTTAAATAAATTATACTTAAATTTAAAATAATTTTCATAATTACTAAAACTAAAATTTAAAACGTTTCTTGTAAATTATAGCGTGAAAAATGATTCACGAATATTTTTAATTCAATTAATTATGATTCAATAATTTAGTAAATTAAAAAGTATTTGAATTTATCCCTTAATATTAATTATGTAGAATGTTCGTTCAGTAAACTGCACAAGTCTGTGGATTGATCTCTAAATAGTTTATGCTTGCGAAATAATCAAGTCCAACAGTATTAGGTTGAACCTCGCAAAAAATACTGTACCTAGAGCTGTTGCACGACGCTTCAATATTGTTAGGTGATGTATTCAGTTTAGATAGAATTAGATTGATTGCATAATATAAAAAAAAAGATACCATAGGATTTATTGTGGTTTAGAAATATTAGAATTCAGTATAGTTAGGATAAGATCGAAAGTAATATAAAGGATCTATAAGAACCGGATTTATAAAGCGGAAGATCTCCTAGGTTAAAGAGGATGTATCTATGAATTGTCGTTGCTATGGGTTGAGGTTTAGTTTGGATGGATAAGTTTTTAAATCCAGGTCTAGGTAGATATGTCTTTGTAAGGTTTGGGAGAACCTGAGATTTTGGGGCTTTTCCGTTGGGAAGTTGTGTAAGGTCTGAGTTTAAGACATAGGGAGTTCGGCTTGACTAGGAACTCTTGTGTAACAAAGTCTTGCCCTCTAATATTCCCGGCTTGGGCTCGGGAGTGCGACCACTTGGGCTAAAATGGTCGTCTGAGGCCGGTTGCATCTTGTGGCTATATCATTTGTGGTTCTTTTTTTTTGGGCTATGGACGGTCTTTGTGAAGTCGTTTTAGAAGTACGTTAGGTGGATCACTTTGAGCGCGGACACTTCGAGTCAGAGTGGTGTGCTTCTTGGGCCGATTCCTTAGGCCTGTTGATGATATATTGATAATCAACTCTTTAGTCCGCCGGTCCACTCTAAGGATAATGTGAGGTTGTCAATACTTTGAAGCATTAGGAATTGTGGTTTATTGTTCGGCACATCTTTCGGTCCTGGTCATTCTTTGTCGAGTACGCCCAGGAGTGTTGTGGTGTGATTTGCTCCTTGCCTACTCTCTCGACTGATGGCATGAGTGATACCCTAGCTCTAGCCTTATCGCCTGTTATGAATTCTTCTTGTCATTGGAACAATTCATCTCTCAGGTCATGTGAGCGATAGTGGCTGCTACTTTTGGCTCTCCTTTACGCGCCAAACCCGTCTGGTAACTGATTGATTGTGGGCGTGTACCTAGACGGGGTATAACTTGTAACTCCCACCTTTCCGTTTATTTCTAGAGAATTCATATTCTCTCTTTGTCATTGTCTTTCTTTCATTTACACTTTTTGCGTCATTTTGGCATTCTTCTTTCCATGTTTGATGGCGTTCCTTGTACATTTTCCTTTCTTGCTGCTTGCCTGTTACCAATGTTCCTCTGATTCTTAAGTCGGTTCACTTCATGGGGGAATCATGTGGATGAGGGTGAGCGATGACTTTGAGGTCACTTCGAGGGGTGGCGACCTTATCACTCATCTGCTCATGAGCTGCCAGTGGTGGATCTCTCATCGGTTGATCGCTCAGTATTGACTTCTAAATGATTCTCAGGAGTAGGGTGGAAGAATTAGAGATAGCAGCTGGGAGGAAAGGTCCTTTCCGCAGGACGAGGGATCCTGAAGTGCCTGGGGAAAATAGGGTCCTTCTGACCAGGTGACATAGAGGATTTCGCTACCTACTTCAGGGTCGACTTGGTGTCCTGCTTTCTTAGTGTTTTGGGACGAAGGTTTAAATCATATTAGTCTGTTGATGGAATCTGGTTGTCCATTTCTGGAATTTTAAACAGTTTTCCGATCCCTGCTCTTTACTAAATAAACCATCTTATAGTTTTTACTCTTCTATGTCCAATTAACACTTAATCGTTTAAGTTGGTCTTTTGGTCTTTTCTCTATTTCTTTCGAACTTCGGGCTGGGTTTGCAATTTTCCTGGTGTCGCCATGATTATTTTGCTTTTTTTGCAGGTTTTATTAGATTGAATGTTTCTTTGCTTCTTTTTTCAGTGTTTCTCGCTTTTTCTGTTATTTTGTGTTAATGGTGTGTATTGGCATGTAATATTAATTTAGTTATATTCCATTATCTTTTTGGTTTTTTGGATAGCTGAAGTGATATGGTGTAGGAGTGTTATATATTATTAATTAATACTTTTTCGCTGTCGCTTGGTTCAATTGTTTTAATTGTTATTTGTTCATTGTTTTTTGCATCTTTTTTTATGATTTTTTCAAGTGTTTAAATTAAGGATGTGTTTTTTTCGTTAGGATTTTTGCCCACTTGTGGGGTTTGGAATTGGTGGGTGTGTTTGTCTTGGCTTCTCGTGGCTTGTGTATATATTTGTTGGATTGTTGTTTTGTTGTGGCAGTAGTCTGTACTTTTGTTTTTTATTTGCGGTTTGTGTAGTGCTACAGATGAGTTGGATGTGTGGTTTGTTTTTGTTGATGTTTATAGGTTTTTGGCTCTATTTTTTTGTATAAATATACAGATACCTATTATTATTTTTGGGTTTGATTGGTTGTCGTTTCCTTAAATGTAATTCTTGGACGTGGGATTTTTTGTTGTTGTGCGTATGGTAATTATTTTTATTTTTCTCGTCTGTTTTGTGCTGGTTTATATATTTAGTGTATTTGTCTGGAGGTTTGTTGAGTTTCTTTTGTTTATCTTTTTTGGCCGGCTCCTAGTACTTCCTGAGCTGATTCCAAGCGATGGAAATGGAGTTTCTTTTTTGTTCTTCAGCCTAGGCCCTGGACTATCTCTAATCGTTGGATAGACTATGTCCCCTGCTCTATCTTTTTCCTTTGACGATATGTCTCCCAACCTTTGCCATCTTCTTGAGAGGTTGAATGAGACCCCTTATGATTGTAAGCTTGTGATCGAGGACAGGCTTTTAAGCCATTTCGGGCTAAGCCCGCGAGTTGAACCCCCTGGGGGAACCGCTGGCTATCTTTGTTATGATCTTCATATATTTCTTAGTGAATTTTTGATATGTTGTCTGAATAGCTTTTTGCTTTTGCAGACGACATCATGTTCAACAAGCTTCTTAGGAAAGAGCATCGTGCTGCTACCATGCCTCGAAATACCAAATCTTCCCGGGGGCCTCCTCCTCTGGAGATAAGAGAGGGAACGCTCTGCTGCCACCCTACCTGGGTCGTCTTTGAAGAGACCAAGGCCTAGTTCTTCTGCGGCTCCTCCTGCCAGCTCTACTCGCCATGCTTCTACTCCTCCCCCTCATCCTAAGTATTATGGAGGGGGATCTTTCCGCTCTCCTTCCTCTCCCGCCGGGGGGGTGTACGATCATTTGATGTTGAAATCTGAAAGGGAGCCGACTTCTTCCCGAGCAATCGACATTCTAAAGGGTGCTGCCACTTCCTCGGATAAACGCCTCCTGTCCTCTATGTCTCGTGAAGACTTGGACAGGACGTTGTCCTTGGTGCTCGCAAAGGTATATTTCCATATTGATCTTTTCTTATTTTGGTCGTGCCTTTGATCTTCTTGTCTTGCCTCAGGCTGTAACTTTATGAGGGGAGCTCTTATCGCACCCTGCCAATGAGTCTGGAGAGGCCCAAAGGCGGAGGTTAGGGGAGTAGGTGGAGAGTCTGCAAGGGGAGGTGAACGGTCTCCGAGAGTCGTAGAAGGAGGCTGTGGCTAGGTACCAGCAGGCCGAGAAATAGGTTAAGAAGCTCCAGAGGGAGATAGTTGCCGTGAAGGAGGATCATGCTGAAGAAATTCAAATGCTGGCGGACTAGGTCCGTAAAGACTTCCCCAATACTGAGGAGGGGAGGAACTATTTGGAGGCTTATTGGGTGAGCCGCCTCTCTGAGTTTAAGAAGTCCGAGGACTATGAGAAAGAGGTGGCTCTAGTGGCTGGGCCTTATCTTCGTTTTGCCTTCGAAGCCTGCCGTCAGCAGTTCCTTGCTCGTGGTTATCCTCCTACTGGTGAAGATGTTGTTTTTCTGAATTTCGACCTGGTATTGGACATAACCTCGGACAACTTTGATCAGCCTATCTTAGTCAGTGAACTTCCTCCTGTGGACTCAAGTATTGATTTTGCTGTCTCGTTAGTTTAACTTTAACTTTGTTTGTGAATTCCATGGTTATAACCTAGGTGCGCTTTCTCAGAAGAAGATCTAAACCGAATCCTGGAAGCGGTGGATGCGGAGGTGAGGGGGGATACTGAGCGGGTCCTTGGGGCTGCGATGGGAGACGGAGTTTCTGAGGGGATCCTGTCTGTGTTGATAGCAGAAGATGTCGCTAGTTCTCCTAAGGAGGCCGAGGCCAAGGATACTCCTACCCCCCAAGAGAAGGTTGCTGACGCTGCCACAGAGAAGGCCCCGCTTGTGGAGTAGTTTGAACTCATGTGTACCTGTCTTTCTCACAAACAATTTCCTTTAATTTTTTTTTTCACTTGGGGTAAGGATGAGACAATTTACTTTTCTGCACCGTACTTCTTCGCCGGCTTTTGGCTTTAATACATTCCATTTTTTTCTGCTATGTTGATTTTCTTGCTGCATGTGTTAGCATGAATATCACACAAAAATAATTAGGAGTGACCCTTCGGTCTTTTATTTCCATTGGCGTTGTGGTCTTGGTCTAGAATAGATTGTCTCCCATTCTCAAGGGATGCCTGATTTTTGTTTCTTCAGGACTTATTCCTTGGGGGAGTGCTATTTTATCATAGATAAGTTTAGGTGAGCTTTGGCAAACCTTAGAAAAGGTGTCATAGGTTCAGGACGTTTATTTGAGATTCGGGAGGCAATCTAGGCTTGAAACTTGTTTGGTTGAGGTCCTTGGTATAGGACGTGCATTGAGACGCATCGGGTGTCCTAGGTTTAGGACGTTTGTTGGGATTTAGCAGATATCCTAGGTCATAGGACTTTTTTGAGAGTTTGAAAGTCTGGGATGTTGCCGAATGTAAGACAAGGCCCTAGGCGTAGGAACTTCTCGTAAGTGGGCAGGTTGTCGGGTGCCTGGGACTTGGTCAGGACGAGGTCCTAAGACTAGGAGTAAATCTCCTTAGATTGTGTATGTTCCAGGGTCTGCTTAGTGTACGTCCTTTTGGGTCCTCTAGCACGTAGGCTCTATTTCTGATTATCTTGGTAATTTTGTAGGACTTTCCCATTTGGGATTGAGCTTCCTTACTGGTTTCAGGGTGTCTACCCTTCACAATACCAAATCTCCTACATGGAAATACTGGTTTTCACCCTCTTGCTGTGGGTGTTTATCATCGTGCTTTTATATCTTTGTATTCAAATGAATGTTGTCTCTCGTAGTTTGTCTACGAGGTTTAGGTGTTCTTTTAACAGCTCGGAATTATTTTCTTCATCGAAGTGCAGTGTTCTGTGTGAGGGTATTCCTAATTCTGCTGGGATGATTGTTTATGTCCCATATACCAGGGTGAAAGGGCTTTCTCCGATGGAATCTCTAGGGGTGGTCTGATACGACCACATGACACTAGTCAATTCTTCGACCCAGTTACCTCCTACTCTATCTAGTAGTTTCTTGATTCGCTGCACCAATATTCGGTTAGTAACCTCGATTTGCCCGTTAGCCTGGGGATGGGATATCAAGGTGAATTTTTGCTTTATGTGCAACTATGCACACCAGTCTTGTATCATTCGTTCTTGGAATTGTCGGCCATTATCGGATATTATTTCTCGGGGCAATCCAAAATGACACATGATGTTCTTCCATATGAATTTCATAACTTTCCCTTCAGTGATACGGGCCAGAGGTTCTGCCTCTACCTACTTCATGAAGTAGTCGATGGCAATTAGGAGGAATTTTTTTTGCCCAGTCGTAAGTGGAAATTGTCCTACTATATCCATCCCCCATTGGGAGAAAGGACACGGTGATATCATAACATTGAGGGGTTCGACAGGTTAGTGTATGAGGGTGGCATGCTTTTGGCATTTCATGCATGTGTTCACCAACATTTTTGCATTTTGTTTCATGGTGGGCTAGAAATACCCAGCTCGTAATGCTTTGTTGGCCAGCGTCCAGGTCCCGATATGGGATCCACAATATCCGTTGTGTATTTCTTTGAGCACGTGCAAGCACTCTTCTTGGGACAGGCAACGAAGCAAGGGTTCGTGAAAGACTTCTTGTATAACGTTCCTCCTTGCGTTAGGAAATAGATCGCTCGAGTTTTTATTTTGGTGGCCTCCCATCTATTTCCTGGGAGATGTCCTTTGTCTATCTACCGTATTATGGGCGTCCGCCAATCATTGTCGTTTACTGAAATGGTTTGGATATTGAGAGCGGAGCTCCTGGCTGAGGTAAGTGTTGCACTGTGATGTGTCGTGTCTTACAGTCTTCCAATGCACTGGCTAGTTTTGATAGAGAATCTGCTTTAACATTCTCTTCCTTGGGTATTTGCTATAGCTAGAAGCTTTTGAACTTTGTCTTTAGCTTCTCTATATGCTGGAGATATTGTATCATGCTATCTTCCTTGATTTCGTACTCCCCACTCACTTACTTTACTATTAATTGTGAATCAGAGTAGGCCTGGAGGTGGGAGGCGCTAACGTCCTGGGCCATTGTCACACCTAGTACCAAGGCTTCGTATTCGGCCTCGTTATTTGATGCCTGGAAGTCAAACTTATCGCAAACTCCATGTCTTTCCCTTGAGGAGAGGTGATCACTATGCCTGCTCCACTCTCGTGTATGGTGGAGGATCCGTCTACGTGATGTAGCTAATTTCTCTCTTCCGGAACCTCTACTTGGGTTGTTCCTGTCATCTCAGATACAAAGCCGGCCAAGGCCTGGGTCTTGATGGTCGTTTGAGGTAGATACGAGATATCATACTTGCTTAGCTCTATTGCCCATTTTATTAATCGCCCCGAAGCTTCGGGTTTGCTTAGGACTTGCCTTAGGGGAGTATTGGTTCTGACTCCGACGGGGTAAGAGAGAAAGTAAGGGCGTAATTTCCTTGCGGTGATGACCAAGGCCAGAGCCATCTTTTCTATGGACGGATAATGACATTCTGCCTCGTTGAGGACTTTACTGATGTAGTAAATCGGTGTACGAGCACCATCTTCTTCTCGTACCAGTACAGAGCTGACGACATGGGACGTTGGTGATAGGTAAAGATAAAGCGTGTCGCCAGATATTGGTTTTACCAACAAAAGGAGCTTTGCCAGGTACGATTTGAGTTCTTCAAATGCTTGTTGACACTTTTCGGTCCATTCGAAGTCCTTGACATTTCTTAGTGTTTTGAAGAATGGTAGGCCCTTTTCTGCAGATTTTGAGATGAATTGACTAAGTACGACCATTTTCCTATTAGTCGTTGTACTTCGTTGATACAGGTGGGGGGTCCCATGTCTAGGATAACCTTGATCTTGGCTGGGTTGGCCTTGATACCTCATTGGGTTACCATGAATCCTAGAAAATGCCTTCCACTGACCCCAAATGTGCATTTCCCGGGGTTGAGTTTTAGTCGGTATTTTCTTAGTACTGTGAAGGTTTCTTCTAAGTCTTCTATATGGTTGTGATCTTCCTTGCTGTTTACTAACATGTCGTCCATGTATACCTCCATGTTCCTACCTAACTGAGGTCAAAATATTTTGTCCACCAGCCCCTGATAGGTGGCTCCTACATTTTTCAGCCCAAAGGGCATGGCTACGTAACAGAACGTTCCGTCTGAGGTAATGAAGCTGACCCTTTTATGGTCTTTTGATGCTAGCATTATCTGGTGGTGTCCTTACGAAACATCCGTCATGCTTAGAAGTTCACATCTGGACGTGGAGTCCACCAACTGATCGATCCTAGGTAATAGGTAGAAATCCTTAGGACACGCTTTGTTGAGGTCCCAAAAATCTATGCACATCCTCCATTTTCCACATGACTTAGGGACTAAGACGAAGTTGGAGAGCTATTCTGGGAATTGTATCTCCTTTATGTGTGCAGCCGCCAATAGTTTGTTTACTTCTCTTGGATGATCTTGTCTTTTTAAGGTCCAAAGTGTCGCTTTTTTTATTTTACCGACCTGACACTAGGGTCCAGGTTGAGGTGGTGCGTGATGACACTTGGGTCTATCCCCTCCAAGTCCTGGGGAGTCTATGAAAAGATGTCTTTATTTCTTCGGAGGCAGTTGATCACTCGATTCGGATATCCTCCTTCATCTTGGATCCTATTTTTGTGACCTTTTTAGAAGAAAGTGTCAACTGCATCGAGGGGTACATCTCCCAATTGCATTTGATCATAAGCCTCTCCGAAGAGTATGTCGGCCGAACTATCTGAGTCTATAAAGACACGCTATATTTCATAGTTGGCCAACGGGGCTGTGATGACTAGGGCGTCGTTGCCTTGTGTCTAAGGTCCGCGTCGCTCCTCTTGATTGAACTGAATGAGAGGGACATTATTGACAGGCTCCACCTCCATCACTTCTCTTGTTGATGTCCCATAGGTCTCTCATACTTAGGCCTTCCTAGCCCTTTGTGAGTCTCCATCGACGGGACCGCCTGCAATCATCTTTTATCACACCCTTCCTAGGGGGGGTCATTGACCTCGGCCTTTCCCATCATTGAGGGCCCAGGGCTGGGATTTTTGGCATTTTTATCTCTATCAGCCTTGTATTTCACATAGTACCTATAGCTTTCTCCCAACATACGTATTCCTGTAGGTAACCGTTTTGCATTAACCGTTCGATCTCATTCTTCAGGTGCCTGCACACTTAAGTTGTGTGTTCATAGTCATTATGAAATCGGCAAAACTTGTCGAACATGGGACGTTGGGGTCCATCTTTGTATGACCTGGGCCTAGACAACAGACCCTTGCCTTCCACGACCGTGAGTGCCTGGGTTATGGGGACGGCCAGGGGGGTGTACACAATATTCACCTTTTGCCATGCTGGTTTTTTATCTTTGAAATCTGTCTTTAGCTTTTCTAAAGGACCTTCGTCCTTGTTTTTCTCCCTCTTTTCTCCTCGCCCTTCTCTCTTGGATGCCTGGGCATCTTCCATGTTGATATACTTAGCCGCTCAGGCCTGGAGAGCGTCAAATTTAGTGGCTAGTTTTTTAGCCAGGGACTTGAAAAAATCTCCATCTAGTAATCCTTGCGCAAAGGCGCTAGCCTTGACTTCATGGGTCACCGATGGGACCTCCAAAGCGGCAGTATGGAAACACTGGAGGTACTCCTTCAAAGGCTCTCTTTTCTTCTAGCGGATGGAGAAGAGGCTCAATTCAATCTTTCAGTGTTTCCTGCTACTAGCGAACTGGTGCAGGAATAGGGAACGGAATTCTTGGAAGCTTCCGATCACAACCAGAGGCAATTGGTTGGACCATTGCTACGCGGCTCAGGCAAAAATAGTGATGAAGACTCAACACTTTATGCCGTCAGTGTATCGGTGCAGCAGGGCTGCATTCTCGAAGCGGGATAGGTGCTCTTGTGGGTCGGTGGTGCCGTTGTACTCAGCTATGGCTGGAGTACAATAGTTCATGGGTAGTTCGTCTGCCATCACTCCTTTAGTAAAGAGGATGCCCATTCATTCTTCGACCGGTGCTCCCATAACATGGTATTGAACGTCCTGCAGTCCCTTTTGAAGATACTCCAGTCGGGCCAGCCATTGAGGGGGTACTTCTCCACCTGGGTAGACAGTTGAGCGGATGGTCCTTTAGCCATGTTAGGCTTGGGTATCGCCGGAGCTGGGTTAGCCTACTCAGGGGCGGTCACTTCGGGGTGAGTTGTCACTTGTGCAGGAACGAGGACTGCTAGTTGCTCGCGGATGGTCGAAGCGATCATCTGTTGCATGGTTCCTAGGAGATCTAAGGACAGATCCGTGGGTGGGGCGTCCGGGGAGATAATGATCCTAGGAGTGTCGGTAACCGGGTCCGTTGACCTAGGTGTTGCCGTTGCTTTAGGAAGGGGGGTTAGCGGGGTGCTTGAGACGACCTGTAAGGCCTGAGTGGTGCCACTGGGTGTCTCCCCTGTTTTTTGCTTATTTGCTAAGTTGGTAGGTATTTCCATGATCTACTTACGTCTTAAGCTCTGTGTTCCCACATACCGCGCCAATTGATGCGTCCGAAAATGCACTAGTCCATTGATTGATCCAAATAACTTGGGCCGCAAAATAATACAAGTCCAACATAGGGGACCTGAAAAAAAATACGTTAGCACTTTGACGCCTAAGTTAGTAACTGATTCAGAGATAAAAGAAGATGAATGCGTAAAAAAAATAAGATAAATCGTAAATGATTGTTGTTTAGAATATTAGAATTCAGTATAAGATGAAGACGAGTATAAAAGTCTAAAGAACCTGGAAGAGGTCCCGGTCTGAGGAGGGAGCCTCATATTTATAGCGGAAAGTCCTAGGTTGAAGAGAAGTATCTAGGACTTACGGGCTGTACGGAGGGGGTTGGATGGATAAGAGTCCGGATCTAGATAGAGTCTTGTAGGTCTGAGACTCCTGGATTTTGGGGGTTTGTTGGACAGGGTAAGAGTTTGAGTTTAACGAGGAGCCCAATTGACTTAGGACTCTTGTATTGAGACGTCTTTGCCCTAATCCGGCTGGGCTGGTCGTGCGACACTTGGGCCAAATGGTCGCTTGGGTCGGTTGCATTCTAGGGCCTAATCCATTTGTGGTTCTTGGGCTGGAGTCTTTATTGAGGTCTGTTTTGAGTCGAGGTTGGACTCCTTTAGGCTTCACACTCGTCAGTGGGGTGCTTCTAGGCCAATTCTTGGGCATTTGGGGCCTGGAGATATACACATATAGAATTATATATTTAAAATTATTTTTGATTAACTAAAATATATATTTAAATAAATTGAAGTACAATAATAATTTAAAATTATCTTTAATTAATTATATATTTAAATTAATTTAAGTATAATTTAAATTATTTAAAATTATTGTTAAATTATTTTAATTATTTAAAATTATTGTTAATTAACTAAAATATTTAATTAATATAATTAAATTAATTTTAAAAAATTTGAGGGCGACGATGACAGCTCCTCCCCCCACAACAGGGTGACGACATCGACGCCACCCAAACCATTGTCATCGCCCTTAGTCATTCGCAGTCGCCCAGATTTGGGGGCGACGTGTGGGTTGGCGGGGAGGGGGGCCAGGAGGAGGAGGGAGGCGGTGGGGTGGGGTGGGGTAGTTATTTTTTTTTCACTTTTTATATATATATATTAATAATAATAATTTTGTTATAATTTTAAATTATTTATTTATAATATAAATTTAATAATTTATTGAATGCAGACCTTTCATTCTTTTTGAAATCTTACGGTTGAGATTAATTGATTAGATCTAAGGATTATTATTTGATCAAAGAAGATCCAACGTTTACTAAAATAAGAAATAATATATATTAAATAAGGGTATAACGATTGATGTGAATAAAAATAGGCTGGCCCAAAGAGTCCAAGCGATCCAAAAAGAAGAAAGAAACAAGAGGCTCGTACCACCCTAGGAGGCCCAAGGGTAGGGGGACCTAGGAGGCATCCCCCTACTCGAAATATAGGAGGAGTCCTCCTACTCGCATTACAGGAGGAGTCCCCCTACTCGAACCATGATCAAAGCCCAACAAATGTTCGACGTAAGAGACCCATACACCTGACAGTCCACTATCCTACGTGGCATCTCGTCAGCCCACGTGTCAGCAACTACCTTGGGCCATATTAGCCCTAGGAGGACTCCCCCTAGCGGCTGGGACTCCTTGTAGCCCTAAGTTCTTGGAGCATAAAATTTCCTTATTGACTAAGGAGTCCTTAATGATGAAGACTCCCCCAAACTCAAAGATAAGTTTCAACAGCATAACTGACTGAAGATAAAGGCAAATCAGGCCTTATCCTAATAACTCCTATCCATTCTTCCCGAGAATAAAGGGAGCGTGCAGACTCCAGCCGCCTCCTCCCCTATAAATACAGGTTTGCTCCTTCATACGAAGGGGACCTCTAGGATACAGTCTTGACACTTTTCTCACTTGCTAGACATCTTCCTCACGTCTCTCACATATTTTTTACTCTCTAAACACTCTCTAAGTACTCTACAAGCACATTATCAAGTGTTCTTACACTCTTTACGCATATTATTCACCATATCCCGATTCTCAATCGCATTTATTTACTTTTTAGTTGTATTCAAGCTCAAATCCAATACTAACTTGGGCGTCGGAGTGCTAACCCCTTTTTGGCAGGTCCCAACTTTAGGATTTGCATTCACTTCGCCCTAAGTCTTGAACGACAGTCCATTCTTTTAGACCCGTGCGGTTTTATTTTTCGGTGAAGGTAAATTGCATTAATTAGAAGAAAATGTATAGTCGTACAATACAAACAAGCCATATCACCTGGTGTCACCCTCAACAGGCCAAGGGATCTGCCACACTCTATACAATCTGCATGTACTAACAAACTTAGGTAAATTAACACTAAGAATCCTTTGTCTAACTTCCTCAAAAGATATGAAAGCAAGTATAGAACTGGATCTATCTAACTGTTAGAATCTCCTCCGGTTCCTCTCCTGCCATATGTGATAATCTAGTGAAGCTAATAGCGCTCGAGACGCCGCATTAACAATATGACGTCCTCTCCATTTAATAAAAACCCAAGCAAGGTCCCTTAACCATTCTTGATTCGGCCAGTAAAAGCGAACACGTCGTCGAACCACCTCTAAACACCGACAAGCATAACGACAACGAAATAAGAGATGATCATGCGTTTCAAGTTGTCTATCATGGCACAAGATGCATGTCGCGCTCAAATGACTTAACCACGATTTGTCCAAGGTCGACAGTTTGACTAGTATGGCTAGCTAGAGAATAAAGTCGTTGCGAGGGATCTTTAATGGACCCAAAAGTAGTGAAGACCAGCCCAGCTTGGTCCCGGATGGGAGAAAATAGAATAAGTTGTTGCAGTGGTAAAGGCTTCCCCCTCTAACCGCTATGTAATCCGATCATTGCCACCATGCATAGTAGTAAGGGAGTCCAGGATTTCTGAACAGTCAATGTCTATAATAGGTGGCCACTGCCACTGTCCATCAGTGATGATAGTTTCAAGCTTTTCCATCAAAGCAGTTTTAGTAAGCATTGGACCATGCGGAAGATGATGGGGACCGAGGGAGTGCCAAGGATCTTGCCATAGGAAAATAAATCTTCATCCCCCACTCATATTCAATAAATGGAAGTATATAGTTCCGTAAGTGGAGGAGCTTGTGCCATTCCCATGAACCTTGGTGCTCACTTACAGTCCAAATAGAGTGTTTACATAGTTGAGAATCCAATCCACCCAAATAGAAGTTTGATCCCCCTTAATCACATCCCACAGATGCCTACTCATTAGTGCTCGATTAAGAGCAAGTATGTCTCGGATGCCTTGTCCTCTTTCATCAATTGGCTTGCAAATCTATTGTCAATCTACTTTAGGGTACCCTTCTTCCAGACGACCCCTTCCAAAGAAAAGATCGCAAACGTTTCTCCTCCTCTCGAATAATCCCTTTGGGCAATTTCATATTGCCCAATATATATTGAGTGCCATGAGATAAATTTGATGAGCTGTAATCAACCAGCAAAGTCAACTAGACTCCCTCCCAGCCTTTAATGCGAATCAATTTTCATCAGTAGAGGTTTACAGTTTGATATAGACAAGCGAGACGACAAGTGAGGTAGTCTGATGTATTGAATAGGGATATGACCCTCCTGTAAGTCCAACATCGCAAGCAAGTCGCTCCTCACATCATGAGCAAATTGGGAAATAATAAGATGACCTTTTTGGTAGGATTAGCATGTAAGTTGGACAGAGATGCGAAGGAGTCGAGATCCCTCTTAAAGACACTCACCGAAGATACATCAGCCTTGCAGAATAAAAGAAGATCATCAGCAAAACAGAGCTGTAATAACCCCAACTCAGGAGCGCCAGTGAAACGAGAATCCCAAATCCTGGTCAATTAATTGTTGCAACAACATGTGAAGTACTTCCATAACAAGCACAAAAAGATAATCGAACATAGGGTCCCCTTGCCTCAACCCTTGTGCGTCACGAAAGAAACCATGAGCAACACCATTAATACTGACCAAGAAGGCCGGTGTAGGACTCGTGCATTTTTGAATGCGTCAATGGTCGTCACATGTTCATTGTTTAGCTGATAATTTTTGAGAGTTTTTTAGAATTTGGTGTATTGTGTTGTGAGAAAGTGTTGTGTATGTTTAGATTTGTTTATAATTTAAAATTAATGTATATATGTTGTATTTTAAAAAAAAATGTTTATTGTCTTTTTAATTTATTAATATATATGTATATAATATAGTTTTTAAGAGACAAAAATTAATATTCATTATCAAATCATGTATATTTTATATTATATATATATATATATGTGTGTGTGTGTGTGTGTGTGTGTGTGTGTGTGTGTGTATTATATATAGAAAACTCAAAAACAAAAACATACACAGTTAAGTTGTAAAAAAATGAAGACAAACATTAAATGTGTTTTGGCCCATCTTGAAGATGGGCAAAAAAGAAAACCAAATATAGTGCTATGTTTTTCAAGATAGATCAAAATACCCCTTTAACACCAACGTTGTCTTACACGCGCCCTCTATGTGGTTTTTCTTTATTATTATTATTTTTTACAATAAAATTATTTTTACATCTTAATTTATTAACGCTTCGATTTTGTGTGATTCAAATCTAACAATTCCTAAATTATCTATATTTAATATAATTAATGATTCAGATTTTATCTAATTCAAATAAAAAATTAAATTTAATATGATATTTGATATATCTATATATATATACACACACACACACACACACACAAATATTCATACAAACACCGCCACCTCCTTTGCCTAAATCCTCCACCACCCGCTTCCTCCATGGCACTACCGCGAACAACGGTCGACACCGGCCCCCTCTATCCCCCTATATATATACATTAGCTATTGTGACACATTACATCTATGTGCATATAATAAATAATTTTTATATTATAAATATTATAAATAAGAGTAAAATATATAAATTAGTACCTTACACTAATAAAATGAAAGAAAAAAAAATGTTTTATCAATAACTCTAAATTTTAAAAAGATAAATAAGTTAGTTATTTTATTATGAGGGCATTGTTGACTTTACAAAAATTGGTGCAATGGTGTCATTAGCTGTCGTTTGTGAGTGTGGAGAGATTTTTCATTTTATACTAGCCATTGTGGCGCTATTTCTACGTGCATATAAAGAATAATTTATTTTTCATACTTCAAAATATATTAGAAATAATATTATAAATAAATATATATATATATATATAAATCAATACATTGCATTATAAAATAAATAAAAAGAAAATAAAATAAAAAAAAATTAATATAAAATTTAAAAAGTTAAATAAGTTAGTTATTCTATTGGTTGAAGGCATTTTTGACTTTATAAAAAATTGGTGTCGCGGTATAAGTAATCGAAATTTGTGAGTGTAGAATGCCTTTTCTTTTTTATATAGTATAGAAATTCTTTTTCATACTTCAAAATATATAAAAAATAAGTAAATAAATATAAATAAATCAATACATTGCATTATAAATAAAATAAAAATAATAATTAATGTAAAATTTAAAAAGTTAAATAAGTTAGTTATTCTATTGGTTTAAGGGCATTTTTGATTTTATAAAAATTGGTGTCGCGGTATAAGTAACTGCCATTTGTGAGTGTGGAATGCCTTTTTTTTATATATAGTATAGATTAGTATAAAACAAATACATATATATGTATATTATATATATAATTTTAAAAATATATGCAATTTACATTGTCTTCATAAAGGATATAAATTTTTATATTATACATTAAAATATTTTTATGTCAAATAAATGTGAACCATAAATATTGGTTGACAAAATCCAAACCATTCATTTCTATAGTATTTAGATCTAACAACTCTTAAACATGAGCAACAACGTAATTTTGCAGTTAATCTATATTTTTTCAAAAAAATCCCTTTACACACTATTTTTTTCTAAAATAAAAAATGCCCTTCAATTGATAACTTAACTAATTTATTCAATTTTTAAATTTTACATTAACTTATACATTAATTTTCTTTCTTTGTTTCTTTTTTCTTTTAGTGTAATGTATCGATTGTTGGGAGAGATGATGGATATACAGGATTTGTGTATTATTAAGTCGAAATAAGAGTTGGACTATTTATCTTTAAGATAATTATTGTCCCAATCTGGTGCTAACGAGAAAGGCAATTTGTCCCTCAAGATATAATGACTCACAATCTCAAAGTAGCAGCACTACAAATTTTGAAAACAACGAACCAAATTTTTTTTTTGGAATTCTCTTAATAAAACTATACTTACAAAATGATTTTATTGCTTAAGAATGCTATGAAAATTGACTTGAATTAAATGAAATGAAATGGGACCTATGCATAAAAGTTGAAAATGTATCATTGAATAGACATGTCCGATGAAAAAATATGCATTCGAAAGGTTATGATCTTCCATCTAACTAAACATATCATTTCACCCAAATGACATATCACTTCATTCTAATGGAAGTATCATGTCATTCAAAGGATTTTACTCAATAAACACATCATTTCAATTAAAAGAAACAACTATTCGGTCGATTAAATACTGGATGATGATTGGGCTCCATCAATCATCATCCACGTGTCATGAGCTTGTTATGCATTTCACGTGGTAACCAGGGTTCTTTACTAAGTATAAATTTCGATTCACATGAGTCTTAGCAGGTGGATTGACATAAATATTAAATTTCTAAAACAGTCCTAATATAAAGAGGACTATGGTAAGACAAGTTTGTCAAACCTTTTAGAGATCTTAATCTCTAATACTACGTCAGTTAAACCTTATGTCTTTCATATCCAAATATTTTGTTAATCCTTTCTTGGTAGCCAAAATAATGTCATTTTTCTTTTATCAACATGTCGTCTACATATAGATTATAGACAGACTATGACAAAGGAGTTGGAAGTGTCTTTTACATAGACACATTTAATACACTCGTTGACTTTTGAAGTCATTTGACAATATTATTTTGTCAAAATTTTCATGCAATTGCTTAAGAGTTTGTTTAAGCTTAGACAACAACTTTACAAACCTTCTTTTTTTTGTCAGGAATAACAACCCTTTAAGGTGATTCATGTAGTTCTCTTAATCTAACTCGCCATTTAAGATTGATGACTTACGTCCATTTATAGTTTTCCTCTAAGGATTCCCAAAAAAACTTTTGCAGTCTTCGTTGTGCAATATACGTTATTCAACATATCATACATGTCACTAAAAATGTGGTTTCTGTAAAAAAAATCCCCACGTCTCCATGCATTTAAAGCAACATTCTTTTGAGCATTAGTTTCTCTTTCAGAAATAACATGGGCTCCCTTCACTTTAAGAACCTTACTAGGTTCAAATAGAACGACATCTTTTGATGCATCACTTAACGCCATTATCAGAGAATTTCTCAGCATTTCCCATTGGGCAGCAATAGGTTGCGCCACATGTGGTTGGACAACCATAGTAATCGGATTAGTATATTCGATCAACATAATACACAAAATAAATAATTATCTTAAACTTGTTAGGAGAAATAATGGATATACAGGATTTGTGTATATGAAGTTGGGGCAAGAGTTGGACTCTTTATTTTTAAGACAATTATTGCCCTGTTCTGGTACTAATGAAAAATGGCAATTTGTCTCACAAGATACAACGACTCACAATCTCAAAGTAGCAGCACTACAGACTTTGAGAACAACGAACCAAAAGACACGCAACTTCATTTTAATGGAAGCATCGTTTCATTAAAAGAATTTTACCTAATAGACACATCATTTCAATCAAAAGACACAACTATTTGATTAATTAAATACAGTTGAATGATGATTGAGCTCCATCATCATCCATGTATCATGAACTTGTTATGCGTTTCATGTTGTAACCAATCACTTGTTATTATTAAAATAAATTTATTATTTAATTTGTCATTCATCATTTTTCAATAATTATTTATATGTTTTACTTCTGATTTATAATATATTTTAAAATATAAAAATATATTTATTATTTACATACAAAAATAACGTGACAAATCAACTAGTATATAAGAAAATACTAAAAACCCTCCCACCCCCCCTTTTTTTGGTTGATGTTTGTGTTTTAAAAGTAATTCTATAATCAGAAGAGGGTGATTGTATTTTATCCGAAATTCCTTTCTTTTCCTTAATTTGAGTAGTAGGTGATAGTTGTTGGTTTATGCTAAATGATGGAAAGAGAAACTTGTTTCAACAACATAACTATTTGATAAAATAAAATTAGGTATTACTAGTTAATAATAGATTTTCCAGATCTTAATTCGAATATGGTACATTTCTTGCATCAATTTTTGGTACGAAGCCATCGTCACATCCATCAACATAAGACTCCCTGCATACAAGTTAGCAATAAGAGTATTCTGCTAAGCCCAAGGCAACGATTTTTAATTCACACTTCTTATTTGGCAATCATAACAGTCTTGTCCTTACAGAGATTAACACTAGTTTTTTTTGTATTAAGGAAAAGCCAAACTAACCCACACAATATCTTCTAACGCTCTCTTACAAGGTTTCTATAATTCTTTATGGAAATATTTTTAGTTGTCAATAACATATATATATGGAATTAATTTTTTTCTTCAGATTCAATTTTTAAATATATATTTTCTTGGGATATTCAAGCATTTTTTTTTTTTTTGAATTGGAATCTTATCTTAAAATTTCATGAATCGAAATGACATAAATCCTCGAATGCAAGAAACCTATCCATACCTACGTACTATTCTTCTTTCTTATTAGTGTGGACCCGTACTATACACGAAGATAATTCTTTACACTTTTTTTACTTGATATTTTAATAATTCTTCAATTAAAATGATAAAATATTGCTAATTTACAAATTAATATAACTTCAAATCCAACTATATGTTATAATTGTTAATACTATTCAATTACATTAAGAAAATGACTATAATTTTCCGTTAATTCACTTAATATATGCATGATTTTGGAATCAACAATCGAGGCCAAAAGTTTAATTTTTGCACTTACATCAAACGTGAACTTGATTATCAAACTTTATTCGAATCAATTATGTGATAACACGTTGAAAATCATTTTGAGTTCATTGTTATTACTCTATTAATTTGATAAATTTGATGAAGAAATGGAAACATGAAAGATTTAGAATGAGTAGGAGATTAAAAGTTGAGATTCATCAGAGTGAAAACGAATTTATGCCAACAATTTTTAGTTATTTGTATTATGATTGGAATTCTCACCGAAAAAGGAAATAGCTTCCTCGGTAGAAATAACGGCTAACCGATTTTCAAACGGGGTGTCAATTACTTCCATCATGTGATCTCAGTCGTCAATTCTACTCTCCGGGAAAACAAATCCGGGCCGTCTATCAATCATTATCTTCAAAAGAATCTGCCCAGAACTCGAGATTCTGATCTGACGGACAGAAAGGAATCTTCCTCTGCATCATCAACCCACAAAGCGACCCCCCACCGTTCGATTTCGTCTCTTTCGTCTTTCCCGCCATTTCTCGAACAGAGTTCCACTCCTTCAACGCCGTTGAAGCCGCTGATGAGGACGATGCCGTTGAGTCTATGCTGTCACATGACTCTCCGCCGGAAGACTGCTGGCTCCTCCTCGATCCACCTCGGCTCAGCCTCCGCAGCCGACGCGACTCGCTCTCCTTCTTCTCCATCAGCTCTCGGAAACTTACCGCCGAGACTTTCTCCAGTATCGCGTAATCGGAAGAATGGTACACCACGGCAGCAATGTTGAGGACACCTTGGAATCTGCCGGACGGACGCCGGATCTGTACGGCGGTGAACACCGGTGTACCAATTGAGCCGGACGCCAGAGGCGTCGCCCTCTTAAGACACGTGCTCAGGAGAAATCGTACGCTGCCAATTAGAATATCCTTGATACGTCCGACAACGAAGATCTCAACGGCGACGGCGGAGGTCTCCCTGGAAATGAATTCATTGGACACTCGGAACAGGAACTTGTCGTTCCAGGTGGGGTTTTCTCCGCCGAGTGAGTCGATACAGGTTCGGAGCTTCGCCCCCGGGTTAATCCAAGTGACGGCATAGGTTTGCAACCGGCGCAAGTTACCTGACGGCATCTTCAAACCCTGGGCGGAGATCAAATCAATCTCCAAAATCTGCATCTCCATATACGCGTTTCTGAAACTCAATCTCTCTATCCATACATACTGTACCTCACCTGCGCAAACATTTTACTTCAAGAAACTTCCAACAAGAAACCAGAGAAAGAGAGGGGGGGAGAGAGAGTCGTGGCGACTGACGGGAGATTCTCTCTGACGAACTCCGGATTTGGTTGAAAAGACTAATATAGCCCTGGAATCAGTTTCGGGCTTTCAGTAAAGCCCATGATTTTAACAAAACTGGGCTGGACTTAGTATTGGGCCTAGAAATTGAACTCCTCCTCAAACATCTCTATCTTGAACTAAACATACTTATCGGCTATTTTAACTAATCACATAATAAATATATTATACTTATCATGTAATTAATTTAAAAATATATTTGAATTAGAATTTCCATGCACACGTTGACATGTAGTTAATAATGAAAAGCAAAAAGGAAAACAGTGCGTAATATATATATATATATATATGTTCATTCAAAGCTGATGAAGATCAGAGAACAAGGTGTGAAAACCTTTTTATTACGTTGAAAAACACACAGTACATAAGACTCTCAGCCAAATACAACTTTAGCAACATACATATGAATGAACTCAGCTCTTACATGGCCATCCCAAGAGTTCTCTGTTTGGCAGAGCTATCAGCCGATATTGATGGCCTCGGCTTTACATTGTTTCAACTTCAATTTCTTCTTCTCGATAGTCTCCTCTCCAAATCCTTAACTCGCCCGGAGAGACTCGATATCGAAGTCAGCTGTTCTTCACCTGATTTTATCAATTTCAGCATCATGTCTCTCAACCTCTCATTCTCTTCAATCAGTTTCTTATTGCTCTCTGTTATCTCATCCTTCGCAGGTGAGACCTTCCTCAAACTAGGATCAACCTGAGTAATGGACATGTCTTTAGCTCCATCTAAGGCGACGTCCATTCTATCATGAGTAGTATCTTGGTCCTCATTGTCAATCGCATCTTCAGGGCCCTGCTCTTCCAGAACTTTTGGTGGCAAAGAGTGCTCCGTGATATCTTCTCCATCTTTTCTGGTTGAGGCTTCCATTGCTATTGTGTCTAACGGCATTTCATTCTGTTCTTGACAAGCGTCCGCCGTTTGACCTTCATGATCATTTATGCCTGCATCGACACTTTCTGTTTGTTGAGTGGAGCACTCACCAGAATCAGCTTTGTCCACTTCAGATTTGCCTTCAGCCGCCTCCTCGATTTCAGTTACATTTGCCGCCTCATAAATGTTTACAGACTCATTGATGGACTTATATCCCTCTTTGAGATACCTTCTTGAGGCAGATGACCAGGTTTTTCATTTTCTGTAGGTGCATCTAGTACCTCTTCTGATGAGGTTTTAGTATCACTCTCAAAGTCATCATGCAACATGTTGCAAGTTGCAACATCTCCCTTGCAAGTTTCTGTTATTAGAACAATCTCCTTATCAGAGGCTTCTGAAGACTCGCACATGGCAGCATTGGCATTCTCTTGTGGAAGAACTGCACCGCCATCAGCCTCATATAGGGCATCTCCAGCTTTGTCATCAACTTCCTCCTCTGTTCCAGACTTGTTATCCAACTTGCAGTTGTTCAAAGGTTCATTCTTAGGACTAGTTTCTTCAGCATCTGATTGGACACTAACTTCACTAGGGGGAAGATTCAATAACTTGGCAAATTCGACGTGCTCTTTATTTTCTTTACCTAATCCTGAAGCAATGTGCTCTTTATTTTCTTCAACAGCAGCGTCTTCATGTAATTCTGGTGCAATATGTTCTTCAACAAGCCCTTCTGCTGGCTGCTTGAGATCGCCATCCTTGCTTGTTTCCCCATCAATCTCTCTGTGATTCTTGCTTTCACCAAATACTCCTAGCGGAAGCTCAGTCAATTCACTTTCAAGCTTGTCATCATGAGCTGGTACAAAATGAGCGCCTGCATCTGAGGACTCATTCTGCAGAAGTGACGTTTCAGAGCTTTGTCCAAGCTCATCAGCCTCCTCAATTGAGGACACAACATTTTGATGCACTTCATTGCTCTTCTCATCCTCTCCCTCAATTGTTAGCTCTGAAACTGACTCTGCAGCTTCCTTCTCTTTTTCGCACTGCTCTTCTCCATTTTGATGCACTTCATTGCTCATCTCATCTTCACCCACGACTGTTAGCTCCGACACTGACTCTGCAGCTTCCTTCTCTTTTTCACACTGCTCTTCTCCATTTTGATGTACTTCATTGCTCATCTCATCTTCACCCTCGATTGTTAGCTCTGACCCTAACTCTGCAGCTTCCTTCTCTTTTTCAGACTGCTCTTCTCCAGTTGGAGTTGCCTCAAAACTTTGCAAGTTCTCATAGTTAGATCCTCTATCTAGCTGGCTCTCTTGTGCCTCCAATAAATCAGATGGGTGAGCAGTTGGAGTTGCCTCAAAACTTTGCAAGTTCTCAAAGTTTGATCCTCTATCAAGCTGGCTCTGCTGTACCTCCAATAAATGAGATGGGTTATCATCTGCATTCTGGGATGATATAACCTTGTCAGTCTTGCTCAAAGCATCTCCTTCCTGTCGTGTGACCGACTCCTGTCCAGATGTATTTTCAGATTCATCCTTTAAGGAGTCGAGTTTCTCCTGAAGACTCACAAGCTCTCTCACCACAGATTTTCTGACTTCCCTGATGCTCGGATGCAACCCCTGGAAAAAGAAGAAGAAACGAAAATCACATCAGTATCTGTGACAAAGAGTTAAACCTGAATCTACTACTAAAAGTCCCAGGAAGAAACACAAAATATGAAATTTACCAAAGAAATAAAGAGACAGATATGAGCTAGTTGCATAAATGGAACTAAAAGCATAGCAACCAAAAGTTCAGTCCAGAGAATAATCATATTCATGAAGAAAGGCGCAAATGGAAGTGAGATCTTTTTTACTCCAGTTGAATCAATAGAAAACACAAATGATAAATTATTCAAGACCATCTAGCAAACAATCAACTGATGGTAAAACCATAAAGGACAGATAACACTAAGTGTAGTTAAGGAGCCCATAAACAGTTTACGTGGGTATAGAAGTCAAACACATGTTGTTCAACAGGTATAGAAGTCAAACACATGTTGTTCAACAATCAGAGTTTTTTAAACCAAAGTGGCCAACATATTGAATTTAACATTCTTTGAACAGTTTTTTCACATACCTGAACCGTGTCCAGTTTTAGCAGAAGGCTCATTATAGTTTCTGCAATAATGTTCCTTTGCTTGCTATGGCCTTGGCTATCAGGAGATGACTCCATGGCTTGAATAAGATTCTTTACCTCATCTATCTGCTCTCGTACTTTGGCTATCTGTTTCAACTTCTTATGGGTTCCCACCTGCGAATATCAAAGCCCCTGTAAGCTGATTGAATAATGACAGCTGCTTCCTCCTCCGACAGTTTTGTTTTACTAGGTTTCTTTACTTCATTTGCTCCCACTTCTTCATTTCTGAACAATTCTTCAGTTTTCCCTCTGGCAGATTCAGCATCTTCGGTGTGACCTTTGGCAACTGCTGCATCAGTTTCAGCTTTTCTCTTAGATATATTTTCCTCTTCGGGTTTTTCCTCTCTTTTTTGATTGAAATCTCTTCCGACTTGGGAGGAACAACGACAGGTGTTTCCATGTTTGTATCCGTGTTTTTTCCTTGCAAGGTTTTCCCATCAACAACCTCAATGGTTTTTTGGCCCTTGTCTTTCTTAAGCTCATCCTGATGGATGTTATCTGGCTCTTTACTTTCTGATGGATTATGGGCCTTGCTTGTTTTATTGGAAGGCTTATCTGGATTCTGTTTATCACCGGGAGGACTTGGAGACCGTGAGCTTCCATTTGCACTTTTCCTCCTGGGCAAGGGGTCAACTCGCAAACAGACAGGAGGTAGCTTTGGTGATTTTGGCGGAGAAGTAGACTTTCTCTTCGCACCATCTTTAGGGTCCTTCTTTAATCCATTATCAAGTTTTAGTGCTCCACTATCAGTGGTGTCTTTCATAGAGGCATCTCTTTCTTTATCCTTGTTACTGAAAATATTCTTGTCCTCCTGTTGCTTCACTTCCCTCACAGGGATATCTTTTGCCCGAGGGGAAGATTGGCCACCAATTTTATCTCCACTGACAATGGAGTTTTGCTCACCACCAGAACTCTTCTGTGATCCCAAGCTCTGTCTCATATTGGCACCGTTCACCTTGTTTCCTTCATTTTCGTGTTGCTCGGCCTTATATGGTATCCAGAGTAGTGGAAATGGAAAACTTCCCTTACCATTATCTTTCTGAGAATGGTTTCTTTCTCCATCTCCCCTTGGCTTTGACGATACCAGATTATTCAAATCAACAGGATACCATCCATTCCAGATGCTGGCTGCTGCTCAACTGTTTTTCCATTATCATGGGGCTGCACGTCATGAGAACCATCTTTCTGACTCTCTGAGTTATTAACCTTCGCATGCTCTCTATTGTTACTATAATCAGGTGGAAGCCACACAATATGGTGAGGTTTGTTTTTAAATTGAAATGGAACCAGAGAGTCATTCTTCCTCCTTTCCCCATCAGATTCTTCCTCTTCAATCCTTACATTTTTCTGTTGTTTCGGGTTGGATATATGATTGGGGCACCCGCAACAATGATGATCCCCGGGCACAGTTTTATCATATTCATACCGTGGCTGCTCCATTTCATAACTCGGTGGAGGAGCATACTGAACTGGAAAAGGAGGATAAGTTCCAGGACAATGAACAGATGGCACACAAGAATAAGGAGATCCCCAAGAATAATGGTTTGGGAAATAAGTATGGTTACAGCAACCATGGCATACTACTGGAGGCACATAGCCGTAGTTGCTGCCCCATGGCCAACATTGGTGATTTATCGGAGGTCGAACAGGATTCATGTACATTGGCATTGGGACAGCTTCACTTCCTGGATGATAATGAGGGCCATAATGTAGTTGATCCTTCTGGTAGGGATATGACTGCATGTTCTTATATATGGGATCCATCTCCTGTTATTGGAACTCTGTTCAGAAACTATGCAGAGAAGAAGAAAGAAACAAAATCTCTCCTGCAAAAGTAGAAAATATAGCATAACAATTACCAAAATGCAACCATAGTGAAATATAATCAAGGAAATAACTGAGAAAAGGAAACAAGAAATCCTCAACCCATATCAGAATATGCATTCTCACACCTATGGTGAACATTAATATCACTTAAATCTAATGCCACTAACTTATACTACAAACCAGCATCAGAAATTCAAATAAATACCAATTCCACTGTAGTGAGCTCAGTTTTCATTCTGTGGAAATAACACAACTCATTCACTTTCCCTTTAACCATTTATGAGACAAAATAGCAAACAAGATATCGCTACCAATCAATCGCAAACAAGAAAATAGGCGGAAAACATCGAAAATCACTTACAATTAGCAGAAAGAAACGCAAGACCAAGAAAAAAACAAAACCCTTCCGAACAATCCACAGATCCTGATGACTGAGTTACCGGCGCAGAAAATCGATCCACCAACCCGAGAAATTCCGCTACTCAATTCCGAAGAGCACTTTCTTTTCGATCGTTGTTTCTTACTCCGTTCTGAGATTGTGGATTTCGGAAAAGCTCGAAGAGTTAAATAGGATCGCGAATGGCGACGGTTTCAATCTATTCCACCGGTTTCCAGATGTTTCCCGCGATTTCAACGGTCGAATTGTCTGGAGAGTTTGATATTTACCTTGCCACGTATAATGGTGGAAAGCGGAGAAGGGTGTTATACTCTGTGCGCGGTTCTAGATTAAGGCGTAGCTGGAATAGAGTTAAGAGAACGCGACACATGACTTGGCAACTTTCAATTGGAGAAAGCGGAAAGCACTTGAGGGGGAGTACGTGGTTGGGTTGTAGATAGAAGAAAAATGTCATCCAGATGTTTCTCCAGAATATCTTTGCATATTGCTACCTTTAATTCTTCTTTCTTATTTCTACTTAACACATTATTATTATTATTATTATTATTATTATTATTATTATTATTTCTTGAATAAATTACAATAGACTCTCAAGAAATTTAAATTTACCATAATTATAAATAATCATTCATTATTTAAAAAATTTAATCCTCATCTGAAATGAAAAATCATCTAAAATACTCCCTACAATGGATTCACTAGATGGATATTTATTTAACATATATTAATTTTAGGAAGATATTTATAATTTTAAATACTCAAGGATATTTATAAGAGTAAATTAAAACAACCTCCAATGGGGGTTGACATAATTACGAAGACCTCTCGTTGAAAAATTATCAATACCCTCCTGATTTTAACAATCACCCAACAATTAATCCATTTCGTTAGTCTCTACTAGATTTTCGTCCATTTTTTATGGTGAAATAACCAAAATGTCCTTGTGCACTAAAAATTAATTTTACTTAAATTTTTTTTTTATAATTTTTCAAAATTTCTCGTCCACTCTGTCCGATTGTTTTACAATATTTTAATTTAAAAAAAAAATCAACAAGTGTATAGTTGACAATAGCATACCTCCATTTAAGGATTACATAATTCCATCAAAATATCAAGGGGCTATTTACAATTTTTCTAACAGCAAGAGGGAATTCGTAAATATACCAAATCTTAAAAGAAATTATTGTAATTTACCCTATTTATAATTAATTATGATAAAATTTAAGGGTATCCGTTATAATTTAACCTTGTTTTGTTTAATTTTATTGTAATTATAAAATGAAATATGAAGAGTGGCAAAGTCCCATTAACAAAAAAAAATATCTGAACTTATGGAGTGATTTTAACTCCTATAATAGATTCAGAAATCATTATTATGAGAGAATAGGCTTTTGGCGTTTTACTTTTTTTTTTTTTTTCTATCATTTTGTGATTATTTAATATTTAATTTTATTTCTTTATTTATCTACTTTCCACTCTCTTAATATTTTTTATAGTTATTTTTTATTTTTTAATTTTCATGCATCTCTATTTCTTTCTAATATTATATCATTATCTTTTTTAATCACTACTTTATTAAAAAATATAAATATTAACTTATTTTATATATATTTATTAAGTAATAAGTATTTTATTATAAATAATATTAAAGAATTACGGACACACATAGAATGCATCATAAATTATTAATACATAATAATATGCCAAAAATATCTAATGGCATATCTCTCTCTCTCTCTCAATCAATATATTCATAATTTTCAATTATCAATAAATAATATACTAATTTTATATATCAAATATTTATAATTAATGAACAAATACTATTATAATAAATAAAAAACTACTATTAATGTAAATCAACACCCACACATTTAGCATATCTTTTGGTCCAGCATTCATTGTTCTTTTTCTACATTGCAAAGTTAAATGGTCTACTTGTTACAATAACTTCCATTTCTTTTAACGTTTAGATTAATAAAATATCCATATGTTAATATTTGTTATATTGGTTATTATTTTATTTTAGATTGAAAAAACACTAGGAAAATTGGTTATTATATGATGGGATTAAGGAAATTATCAATGAAATGAGACAAATGCCCTCAAACTAGGAATTTATTACAGGTCAGGCCAAAGATTCGCATCCTCTCAATACAAGTCAGGTTGGTACCCATGACTTGACTGAGAGGATCCATTATGGAGAGTCATTCATTCACCTAACATCGTATTAAGTAGGATCACGACATGTGGCATGAGGCAAGTGGACCCCTTCCAACACTATAAATACTCCATGTGCAGTTCATTTATGATAAGACATTTATTACACCAAAACCTGCATTAAATACTTTGCGATCACTTTATTCTATCTCGAACTCCTTCACTGATTAGGCATCGAAGGATTTTTAGCAAACCTAACGCTCTGCTCTTTTCTCAGATCTCAAAACTATTATGAGGACGTGAAGTAGCTGACGATCTGCGACTTGAACAAGTTGGCGACGGCGCGCAGGAAAATTGAGGAAAGAATCACTTAAATTCGAGATGGAAGGAACCTCCAGAAGAGAACACACTCCGATGCAAGACCAACACCGAAGGAGCAAGGGAATAAACTCCCATAAAGCAGGAAGAACAAATAGTACATTTAACTCATGAGGAATTACAGGGCATGATTGAAGCAGCTAGCAGAAATACCGTAATGGAATATGAGAGAAGAACAATTACTCCAGCTATTCGAGAGCCTGTAAGGAGACAGTTATTCAAGGATAAAAGAAAGGAGATCACTAATGACCCGAAGGAAAATCAAGTGACAGAGATGACAGAAAACCTAAAAGAATCATGAAAAATCATATTCAAGATCTAACAAGAAAGGAAGACGAAGGGAGACAGTTATTTCGTGAGCAGAGGTGGAGAACAGAAGGCAAATAGAAAACCTAGGCTAGCAGATAGATAAATTGAAGAGATGTGGCGAATTGGTAGCACAAAATGGGAACCTGCCGTTTGCAAATAAAATTCTCACTGAGGTAGTAGATCCGAGTTTCAGGTTACCAAATCTGCCTAAATATGATGGAACCAAGGAACCCCAAGAGCACGTATCAACCTTCGTATTGGTAATGAATTTATATGGCAAACAAACTCTATAAATGCAAAATTGTTTGTAACTACTTTGACAGAAAAAACATGGGAGTGGTTCACCAGTCTACCAAGTGGAACCATAGAGTCTTATAGCCATTTAATCCAAAAATTCACTTTCCATTTTTCTAGCAGAAGAAAGGCAAAGAGATCAATTACCTACCTTTTCACCATTCGACGGAGAGATGATGAATCCCTAAAAGATTTTATAGGAAAATTCAATGATGAGACTTTTAAATGCATGAAAATAGACATGATGGTAAGTATATTAAACATGGTCTAAGAAAACCTTTTGCTTCAGCTTTAGCTATGGACCCCTCTGAATGTTGAACAGTTAATGCAGTTAGCCCAAAATACATACACGAAGAGAGATGAAGATGAAGGATAAGAGTGGTCAAATCTGAGAGATAGAGGTCGTGTTAGGGAAGAGACAAGCGAAACAGATCTGAGAAAGATTAGGAAACGCCCCTATCAACCGAGATATCACAAATATACCTCACTAAGCACTACTAGAGAAAGAGCTATCATGATGGTGGAAAAGGCAAACTTGTCGCAGTGACCAAAGAAGATGAAACGGAACGCCAACAAAGAAATTCTTAAACAAGTACTGCAGGTTCCACAGACATAAAGGGCATAAATGGAAGACTGTTACCAGTTGAGGATGAGATATGAGAGAGGTTGTAAGGTAGGGATATTTTAAATAGCATGTGTTGAATGAATTAAGAGAAGAGAGAGAGAGAGAGAGAGAGAGAGAGAGAGAGAGAGAGAGAGAGAGAGAGAGAGAGAGAGAGAGGAGGTGAGAAGTCGCTCTCGAAGTAAAGAGAGAATTAGGAGAGGAAAAGAAATTAGAGAGGATGAGCGATGCAATAATGCTCCTGTAAAAAAGTTAATCCATATGATAGCAAGAAGTTTTGCTGGAGGAGATTATGGAAGAGCAAGGATAAATATGCCAAGTACCTGGAGACAGATAGGACGAGTTATCAAATTTTAAGTGTAGAAAAATAGGAAGAAATGATTTTTGAAAAAGGAGACTTAGATGTAGATGTAGGGTTGTAGAACGACCCATCGTGGTGCATAAGGTTTTGCTTGATACGGAAGTTCTATGGATATTCTGTTCATGGACATTTTGAGAAAGATGGAGATAGGAGTAACTAGCTTGTGACCCGTGTGCACCCCGTTTATAGGGTTTGGAATCAGTGAGGTAATATCTTTGGGAACAATAGATCTACCAGTTTCAATATGAGTGGAGCCCCAAGGAAAACAATGATGATATAATTTTTGGTAGTAGACACACCCTTCGTGTAACGCCCCAAAAATTACAGTACATAATTGTAGGATTAATTGCTAATTATTGAAGAAATTTAGTTGATAATTAAACTATGAGTTGAGATATGAATATATTAAAAGTTCGAGGGACTAAATTGAAACTTTATAAAATAATTGGTATTAAATTATATAATTTTAAAGAGTTAGAGGAGGTAAAATCATAAATTAACAAAAATTTATTAAAACTTAAAAAATAATAATAATAAATTTTCAAAGTGGCACATTGGCTGCCACTACTTCTTTTGAGGGCAAGTGGTGCCCCTTTTTAATATTATAATATAAATATACATATATATAATAGTAATATATATATTGTATATACAATTAAAGAAATATTTCATATAAAACAGTTTTGAAAATTTCGACCTTTCGCTGTGCTTTGCGAACAAGTAAGAAATCATTAGTTTAAATTATTGATTAATTAGATATTAATATTATTTCATTAGTATCTTTATACATGTAATTTATATTGATCGATGTACTGTTTAATCGGAATATCTTATAAGTTTGGCTATTTAAATTAGTGTTAAATTAAATATCATATTTAATACAAAAATATTATGATTGGTTAATTGAATTACTAGATTTGTTAGATTCAATTATTACTATAGTTAATTTACTCAATTTAATCGAGCCTATTGATCAAATGGTTAATTATAGGTATTGGGGTTTAATTAAATTCTATAGTAGCGAGAAATTGATAGAAAATTTATAAAAATTTTATATTTAAAATATTAGAAAGTTGTATTTGGAAATATAATATTTATTAAAAAGAAAATAAGATTTTTAAAATGGTTTAATTTATAATTATTGTTAAGAGCCATAGTACAATATAAGATATATATATATATATATATAAGAGTTTGATTAAATGAATTTTTATGAGTTTATTGATAAATTAAATATAATCTGGGAAGTTTAGGAAGTTTAGTTAGTTAGAAATAACGAAACGAAGATTTGAATTTTGATAGAAATGAAATACTAAAGATTGTTGGAAATCGTACAAATAATATTTAATAATTTAATTAAAATTACATTATTCTCAATATTGATTATATGGAATATAACTTATTACAGGATTCGGGAATTAAGTAGAGGATTGAACAACTCCTTATTTGCTAATAGAGCGTCGTTTGATCGAGGGGTTTAAAGCAAAATACCCCCTGTGTTATCCCAAAAGAGCAAATTACCTCCCTGTGAAAAATAAAAGATCAAATTACCCCCTTGAGATTTTAAAAACAAAGCACACTGCCTCCCCGCAGAAATTAAACGTTAGTGTAAAGGGGAAAAGACTAAAACATCCCTCCTTATATATGAAAGGTTGACTGCAGAGTCAACATTAGATCAATGGCTTATTTATTTTTTATTTTTTTTAAATTCTAGATTATTTAAGAACCGTTGGATCTAATTTGGATCAAAGGTCCAAATTCAACTTATAGATCAATGGCTTAGATCTTACTTAATTTAAAATCAACGGTTTAAATTGCATTTATAAATTTACCTAATATACATATATAAATATTAATTTAAAATACACTATATAAAATGTATTTATATATAATTACAGTATATATATATATATATTAATGCATATATATTTTATAAAAATAATATTGAATATATTAAATATTAATTATATATAATATATATTCTCTTTCTTCTTCACTAGGCTGCTGCGGCCGCCGCCGTGCCACCGCCATCACCGGGCTGCCGTCGCCGCTGCCTCTTCCCCTCCCCCCTTTCTCCTCCTTCCTCCCCTTCCTCTTCCCTCTTTCCTCTTCCGCCGTCGCTACCTCCGCCATCCCGCGCCCAGATCCGCCGGCCCCTCCCCCTTCCCCTTCTCCTTCCTCCTTCCTCCTCCCCCATCGCCACCCCCTTCCTCCGGCCCCTTCCCTCACCCAGATCCGCCGCCCTCCCCTGCCGGTTTCTCTCCCTCTCTCTCTATACACATTATAAAATGTATATATATATATATATATATATATATTACATTATATATTATATATATAATTTAAAGAGAGAAGAGAGAAAAGGGGCGGCGATGGCAACGGGCAAGGGAGGGAGGCGCGGCAACTGGGGAAATGGGCGGGGGAGGGGGGCGCTACGGTTGGGAGTTGGGGAAGGGGGTTTGGACGGGGAAAGGGGCGGGAGGGAGGCACGGTGACTGGGGAAATGGGCGGGGGAGAGGCGCAGTGAGGGGAGTGGAAGGGGTAGTGGTTTGGGCGGCGACGGCGACGCAACTAGTTTGGGGGGAGCGGCGCGACTGGGCATGGCGTGGCAGCTCGGGCGACGTCGGTTGGCATGGAGGACGGCGACGGGCATGGAGGTTGAGGCGGTGGACTGAGGGGGAAGGGCGGTGGCGGCCGGTGAGGGTGGGCGGTATCTTTTTTTTTTTAAATAAAAAAAGTATGTATTATTAATATTATATATTTATATAAAAAATTAGTACTTTTACTTTTTCCCCTTTATTTCAGGATAAAGGGTATAATTGTCCGAACACAGCGAAAAATGACTCCCCAGCCGCAATTTGGGCGCTTGTGGCACACCTTCCGCACGCAGGGGTCTAATTGCTCGATTAAAATTTTCACAAGGAGGTAATTTGGTACTTTTTATATCACAGGGGGGTATCATGCACATACCCCATATCACAGGGGGGCGCCCTGCATTTTTCCCTTTGATCGAGGTAAGTGAATAATTAATATTATATACATATGTTTCCTTTATTTATGGTGTTACGTTTATATAAAGTTGTGATTCGTGCTGAAAGTGACTTATTTGAAAATATATGAGTGGTGGATGAATTCTAGTTTGAATTAATTTGAATAATTATGTTGTGTGAGTGAAATGAGAAAAAAACATTGACGTACTACATTTGTTGAATGATGTGTGATTGGTGCTGGTAAATGAAAGTGTGTTAATATATGATTTTATTTTACTAGTTGCTTACCAGAATGGTGATATGTGGAAATGAGGGAGTTACGAGAAGTGAATATAATTATTATGAAATTACCCTTTGATTGGTGCCGATGGCTCTTCATGAAAAATAAATAAATAAATGGCCTTGGTGTTCTTCGTGGATATATTGACATCGGTGGCTCTTTGTGGAAAAAAATAAATAGCCCCGACGGCTCTTCGTGTATAAATTGATTTCGATGCTCTTCATGAAAGAAAATAAAAGACACTGCTGGCCCTTCGTGGTTTATAAAGGGGGTAATCCACTTATAAAATGTTGAAAGGTGAGTTGTGTTGGTGAAGAAAAACACTATATCACCTTTTGGTAAGCAGACTAGGAGAAGAGGGATTTAATTGATTGTATATTTTGAGTTGATTATGTAGGATTAGAGTTAATTTGACTGCATATTTAGATGAAGTTTATTTGTGATGAAACTAAATTGATTATGCCTTACATACGATGCTCATCTTGTTTATCTGGACTATATTTGATGTACATATATAGATAGTCTCAGTTATTTGTTTATTGAGTTGCAAGCTCATTCCTCTGCTAACATTTTTTAGGAGTGAATCTTGGTGTCTACCTATTGAGAGCTAGGTCCAAACCTTGAATTCGGTCAAGTTGGTCAGTATTGGTTTTCTCCTAACTCACCAGTTGATATATAAATCATATTTTTGGATGTATAAAGAACTAAAATTGTGGACGGTGAACTATTAAAAATGGTTTTACTTTATGGTGGTTGATATGTGCATATATAGAATTTGTGGGTAAATTATGTCTGTTATGACGTTGGGATTACGTGGCATATTTATATGTATAAATAGAGTTTACTTTAAATATGATATTTGGGAGATATCGTAATATCGATAGAGAGTGCTATAGTTCGTGTACAATGTGATTTTGGGTAACTACCTTCCATTTAAAAATGAAGTTTCCAACAACACGCGGAAGGACCAAAATTGCCACAAAATTAAAGCTTATAAGACTAAAATAGTCAGTCCCACAGTTGCAGGATTAATTTTTTGTCACCCTTTACACTTACAGGACTAATTTTGCAATATTACTTGAAGCTTAAAAAAAAGCTTTCTATTTTTATATTTTTCTAAGATAAATAAAAACTTCCAGCAGGCCCAAAATTTCCTTATTGGGCTGATGTATAAACATCTCCAGCTAACTAGGCCCATAGCGCACTAAATTCTAATTCATTACAGACCCATCTCACTCACCGTCGGCCACTTCTTTCACCTGAGATCTCTCTCTCTCTCTAAACCCCTCCATAGCTTACATACTTGAGAATTTCCAGTGTCTGTGAACTCTGCAATGACTCCAAGTTAATTACACGAACAAGACGATTCAAATCAAGAAGAAATGTCATCATTTCTCCACCAAAGATCACTCCAACCTCCATCATCAGACCCCTTCGAGTTATCCCCTCGATCCCGCCAAAATTACCAAAAACCCACTGCCGCTCTCCTCAGCCGTGGCCCCGCCTTACTCCTCCTCCTCCTCTCGCTGCTAGTAATCCTCGGCGTGATTTTTCCTTACCTACAGTCCCCCATTTCCCTCTTTTCGTTCAAATCCTGGAGCTCCGATTCCAAGTGGCGGGAATACACGCTCCCCGATGCGGCTGCTTATGTGGCGAAGAACAACACGCTGATCGTGTGCGCGGTCAGCGAGGCTTATTTGCCGTTTCTGAACAACTGGCTGATTAGCATTGCTCGGCAAAAGCAGCAGGATAAAGTTTTGGTGATTGCGGAGGATTTTGATACGCTTTATAAGGTTAATGAGCGGTGGCCAGGGCACGCCGTCCTGGTGCCGCCTGCATTGGAGGCGGCAGCAGCTCATAAGTTTGGATCTCAGGTAGTTTCCCGTGGATTTGGGGTGATTTAATATCTGTTGTTTGTGTTTATAGTTGTCCATTTGCATAGGAAATTGATGTTGGGTAGTTGAATTTGACTAATGAACTTGATTTTTTTTTTTTGAATTGCCGGTGAAGATTTAGTTATTTGTTGAAGGGTATGTGAATAGTTGAGATAACTGAACAAATCTTGAAGTCTGAAAGTTTAATATAATATGGATTGATGTAATAAATTGGTCTGATATTATACATTGGAACTTTTACTACCGCAACCAAGACATTTGAATGTGGATATAGGCGTATTATTTTATTTGAGAGAGTGATAACTTGGGAGTATGAAGGACTGCTATCTTTGAAGTTTGAGATTGATACACATTGCTCTTTTTGGCCCTTGTAAGCTACTGGTGGTTAGATATTTAGGGGTCATTCTTTAATAGATTGGTGAGAAAGGGATGCTTGTTGTTTAGCACGAGTATTTGTGATGAATTAGTCAATAGGTTACTAAGCTTAAGTTGCCAATTCTTGATGAACTCTTGAATGATGTGCAAGCTTTGTTACTTCCACAGAGCTATATTCTTCTATCTATTATTTATTTCTTGTTACTAAATTTATCCTCTGTGGTTTAATGTTGCAGGTTTCTTCAATTTACAGCTAGAAGGCCCGTCATCTCCTGCAAATTTTGGAGCTTGGCTATAATGTTATGTACAATGATGTGGATATGGTTTGGTTGGCGGATCCTTTCCTTACATGGAAGGCGAGCATGATGTGTACTTCACGGATGACATGGCTTTTGTAAGTCTGCCAATTGCTTCTTAATCCAAATTTATGAAACAATCATCCATATATTAGTTCTCATCAAGCGGTGGTAGAAGTAGATGTGGGCCATGAGGCAGCTGAATTTTATTCTTATCTGCAATAAACCCACGTATACAGTAACTAATGACCAGATTGTCCATGATGATCCATTTTCAAAAAAATATATTCTTGGACAACTTGAATCATGACTCCAGAAAACACAAGCAGAAAGTGCAGCTGTAGTCTGTAATTTGATTTCCTTTATCTGTATCTGGGTCAGTATAATGGAAAGAGTATAGAACAAAATCACTGCTACCTAATGCTATTTTGAAGAGAGAATCAGACAGAAGAAATAGGAAGACTAGTTATGTTTCAACTTTCATCTGGCGTCATAACACTTAGATGAACTATAGAAGAAACTTAGAATTTAACCAGTTGGCCTAATGTTTTGGAACTTGTGGTGTTATTCAATCATAGCGCAGGTCATTAACAGAAATATTGCTCTTTTTTTATCAATACTGAAATTTTTCCTGCCCACTGAAACTGCCAGGTGAAACCTCTCAATCATTCTCACGGTTTGCCGCCTCCAGGGAAAAAGGGCCGTCCTTACATCTGTAGCTGCATGATTTATTTACGCCCCACCCCAGGAGCAAAATTAGTTATGAAGAAATGGATTGAAGAACTACAGGCCGAACCTTGGTCTAAAGCAAAGAAAGCTAATGACCAACCTGGCTTCAATTGGGCATTGCTTAAAACTGCTGCACAGGTACACATGTGATGCTCTGTGACTATATTTTCCATATTCAGTTAGATGACTGCATTGTTCGAAGCATGTGTCTGCAAAATTTTTCAGCATCACACATTTAATCTCATTCCTTTCTTCTTTCTATACATTTTGCCTTAATCCAAGGGGTTGCGTAGAGTTTAAGAGTAGGTTCAACTGGTCGACCAACTACCTTGGGAGTTACTAGAGGGTAATTGGTTATAACTATAAGTCTTGGTGGGCTGAGGCGTTATTGATCAAAAGTGATGAAGAATGTAAAAGCTCCTTTTTCCTGCCATGAATTTATGAAAATGACCTCCATCACTCATCCTCTTCTTAGTTGTTGGGTATGTGGTCATTCAAATCCATGATGATGAAACAGATTGTGGATTCTTTAGGCAACTTCCCTTGATTTGGACCGTTTTGTACACTGGGTGAAGGTTGAGTTACCTCCTGCTATGTATTCGCAGCGCCATTTATGCTGTTGGAATTGTAAATGCTACTACTAGAAGGATATTGCCAGTCAACTTAAATAATCCTTTTGAATTAAAGTTAACTTATGCATGCTCAAATATCTGACATGTTATCATCTCAGGAGAGATTCTCTCTAAGGAGTTTTTTAATCCTTCATCTCTTCATCTACTTACTTATTCGATTGGTTGCTATTTGCAGAACCATGTCTTCCATCTTTGTCTATCATCCATTTCTTGTTCTTCTCTTTGGCTACTCATTTTGATTTTCCACTGAGATCTTGCTCATAGTCTTAGCTAATTCTATTGAATTATGAATGTTATGCACAGTGAAAAAGTCCCATTTAATTGCATGCAGTGGTGCCTTGTTAATTTTATCTATGATGCGGGTACTACAGTTGGGAGCATATTGCATTTCTATGCTGATGCTCATAAGAAATATTATTTGTGCTACTATAAATGTTCATGATGATGCTAGTGGAAATCTGCTCTGCAATCTATCCTTGTGTAGTGATAAATATATTAAGTCCTGGGGATCTCAAGAAAAATTTGAATCCTTTTCAGTTTTTCATGCAAATTTTCTTTCTAGGCAGATCTCACGCATGGATCAAGTTCTTGTGCTTCCTTATAATGATTGCAGTTCTTCTCAAATTACTCGTGCTCCCTTTTACTTATTTATAGCGTCTCAATCTCATTTCAGGTGGACATGTACCTGCTACCTCAAACCGCATTCCCAACTGTGGTTTATACTTCAGGAACAAGACATGGGTAAAGGAAACCAAGGGTATGCATGTTATCATCCACAATAACTACATAGTCGGTTTTGAAAAGAAGATCAAACGATTTCGTGATTATGGTCTCTGGTTGGTGGATGACCATGCCTCTGAGTCCCCTCTTGGCCAAATATAACGAGCTGTAGAAGCCTTATTGAACCAGCTTTTGTTGGAGTACTACATAACTTCTTCCAGAAAACAACCACAACATTTCTCTCACTACTCCTCAATTCTGACTGCAAATTCAGACATGCCTGTGATTTGAGGCTTGAAATCGATGAAGATGACAGTGGATAGGCAAACGACTCGGTCTACAAATTGTGAGGCGAAAGTTCGAGAGATATATCACTTAAGCTTTTCTCTTTGCTGCTTGTGCACATGGGGGCACTCGACACGTAATTTCATGCAAATTTCCTTTCTGAATATGATCTTGATTTTGCTTATCCAATTAACAGGGCCCAATTGTCAGATTACTTAGGCGGCATCCACCAAATATCAGTCAAATGTGGGTTGGAGTTCGATCACCTCTGTAAGAGTTGTTTAATTCTTCACTGTTTACACTATATACTGGTGGTCTGAACGATTAATCTTCTTTCCCTAGGAACATATGTAGAAAGTTGGTGGATGTATAGTCATTAATATTGTATTAGGCCCATGGACGACATGGAATTTTATACGCTCCATATTGCTGGAGAATTTTTCTAGTGGAGTGGTGGCTCTGGACGCTTTCTTGCTCTTGTTAGAGAGTTTATGCTTTCCCCTAAACCTCTGCTATTGGGTTGATCTCCACATAAGAAGTAGTTATCTTACGTTCAGTTTTCAGGAAGTTAACTTTGTTCGGCCTCTTTGCAATGGGGGGCCGGAATGCACTGTAAAAACTTCATACAGAGGCCAGTTCTGAAAAAGAGCATAAAAACATTCCCAGAAATTCACTCAAGTTGCAGCCAGTGAGTTGCAAATCAAATAATAATCTCAATTCTCAAGTAATGTGGGTGATATGGACATAAATATGAAAGCCCACTTCTCAGCCCAACAAACTAGCACAGAGGGCACAAGGCGAGAGAAAACCTAAAAGGACCCTTCCTAACCACACTCACATGAAGCCCATAAACTAGTAGGACAGTCAGCTCAGCTGCCGCCTAGGTGGAGGACCGCCAGTGGTTCAGGTCACCCGGAGGCAACCAAGGAAGGTAGACTTCTGCCCCCAAAGAAGTGAACTCCTCACCTCCACGAAGTCCCCCGGGAAGGGAGACTCCAGATCCACTGGCTGGGAGGATAGGATTCTCATACGTCCTTATCCCCCCACCGTCTTTCTCAATACACTCAGGTGCACAATCCCTTTCAAGTCGAGAACTACACCTATAAGTTTAGTTCCCCTAGATGGAGAACGACTCTTTTAAAAGCTCTCACAATCAATCCTTATTATCTTTTCTCTATTATAATAACATTTCATATCATATTTATCTCAAATTTTCTCTTTTTTTTTTTTATTCAAATTTGATAAATTTGGGATGTCGGAGTATTAATTTTTTTTTTTTTTTGGTGATTCATTTTCTGAACTTGAACTGTTTAAATTTTCAAGCCACACCATATTTAACTGGACTTGTGTAATTTCCGCATGCATTAGTGGGATTTTTACTAAATTTTAGGAGAAAATATAAAAATAATAGGACTTCGTTGAAAATGTACATTATTCAACATTTTACACTTACACCTTAATTTTTCGTTTACATATGACTTCAATATTTTCAAACTCGACCGGTCCAACCGAGAAACGGACCTACTTCAGGCCCAGATATAAGTGTAGAAATTGGGGTAGTCAAACCCAAAATAAACCTGTAAAAATCAAAACATACATAGGGATGACAATTTAATTCGGATCCGTGAAATTCGAACTCACCCCTAATGAGGCGGTTCGAGTCAAAAAAAATGATATTCAGGCGAGTCGTGGGCCTTCAATTTTAAGACCTATCTGAGTCTGATGCGGGTCTCGAATCTAAGGAGACCTGCCCCGATACATAGTTTAATTTTTTTAATTTTATATATAAGTATGTATTTATTTAATATTGACCTAATTTCTACCCTTCCCACCCGCCTCCTTTCACTCTACTCTCACCATCTCATTCTCTCAAATCTCAATATCTTTTCTCTCTCCATCTCATTCTTTTGCTATCTTGCCATATCTACTTTCCTCTCTCATTTTTCTTCCTTTTCTCTCAATCTCTCGTCTCGCCGTTGCCTTCTCTCGTCTTGCCGCCTTGCCCCGTCGCCTCCTCGCACTTGCCACCTCACTCTTTGTTGTGGCTTCTCTTCTCTCTCTTTTTTTTATGCAATTTAAAAATTTAGGTCTGCAAGGGTAAACCCACCCCGGTTGGTTTTCTGGCGAGGCGGGTCCCAGGTAGGGGTATTCAGCAAAAATGTCGAACCGCCCCAATTAATCGACCTAACTCAAACCGCACCACAATTAGCGGGCTAAGGGTGGATTAGGTTCTTGGATTAGTTAAAAAATGACCGCATTTTAACAATCGAGTTTGGTTTTATATTTATGTAGACCGCATTCGACCGCGATGTTATAATAATAATAAAAAAAGAAGAAGAATATAATATAATTCTTCATATGTTTATACAAAAGTTTTGATTATCCATAAACTAATATTCAAAAAAATAATAATAATTATATAGTTGTATATATAATATAATATTATATATGTAAATGAGATCAATCAATTAATTAAATTCGTGGTTATTGGCAATCTTCTATATTTTTTATGCCGTTGATAAAGACAAGAATTTGAAATAATATTATGATTTTGTTACAATCTGTTTTCATTATCATCTTATTTTATTTTAAATATTTTTTTTTAATATTCATATATTATTATAATAAGTTTCTTATATAATTAATTCGAATAATATTTTTTTCATAATCTTATTCATTGAAAAATTGGTAATTTTTTTATATTTATTAGTATTCTCTTAAAATAAACATATAACCATGTATAAGTGTTTATTTTTTACACATTGTAATTGATATATCATATTTTTATAATTAGCACTACAGAAACATGCATTTATTTAGACAAAATAATTGTAACAAAAGCATAAGTTGTTACAAAATACTAATATAATTGTATATATGATTGATTTTATACTGAAGATCGCAAAAACCCCCCAACCCACCGCAACCCAATTAGACCGCAAAGTGCGATTTTGATGATTATTGGGTTGGACTTGCGTAGAGCTTTTTAAAAATCGCAAACATTGGATTGGCAAAAAAATTACCTAAACTACCCCAACCCACACCGCGTACACTCCTAATCCCAGATTTGTCTCATAGTTGACCGGGGGGATTCCTGGAACCACCCATACCCACCCAATTGTCATCCCTACACATACCCAAGATACTTATCTCAATGGGTATGGGTCCAGGTCTAGACCCTACAATGCGAACGAGTATGGGCATTGAATCGGTAAATCTAATACCTAAATATTCATAAATATCTACTAACTTAAAATCGTTGGATTTGTATATTTTTTATAAATATTGACTAGATTTACGTGTCATACAAAATTCTTAAATTTTGTACATAGTTTATTTAAAAAAATCATATTGATATTTTGAAAAATTGTCATAATTTTTTCATTTTCATAGTGACAACTCTGAATTAAATTTTTGATAAAACCAATTTGAACATAAAGTGATAAGTCAAGCTCGAGTAATATATGGAATGGGTTAAATGCAATTTGCCCCCTGTGTTAAGGGAAATGGGCAATTTACCCCCTGTGAAAAATAAAGTAGCAATTTACCCCCCTGTGTTATTAAAAATAGAACAAATACACCCCTGACGCGTTTCGTATATTACACGCGCGATTTTTTTATTTTTTATTTTTTTAATTTAAAATTTAAAATAATATTTATATCTTTATTTAATAACCGTTGGATCTTGATCAATCTAAGGTCCAAGTTTAACTAATAAAATCAACGCTGTAGATTATACCTAATTCAAATCAACGGTTTAAATTTAAGTAAATAAAATAAAAATAAAATATATATATATATAAATTAAATATAAATATATATATATATTTGTATGTTAAATAATATAGTATATATAATATATATATATATATAGATATATATAAATACATAGACAAAGACCGGCGACAGAGGAGGAGGAGGAGGACGAGGAAGAGGAGGCGGAGGAGGGAAGGGAGGGAGGGAGGGAGGGAGGAGGAGGAGGAGGAGGAGGAGGAGGAGGAGGTGGCGGACGGGGAAAGGGCGGGCGGATCTGGGTGGATGAGGGGGTGCACGGGCGCTGGGGAGAAGGAGGAGATGGGGCGAGGCGGCGGCGGCTGAGCGGCGGCGAGAAGAAGATGAAGAAGAAGAAGAATATATATATATTCATTTATATATAATATATTAAATATTATTTTTATAAATATATATCCATTAACATATTAAATATATATATAAAATAATTTTTTTTTGTTAAAAATCATGCCCTGTTGCAAGAGAGGAGAGTGTAATACACTCTTGGGCTTAGGGGTATGTTTTACTTTATTTTTTAAAACACAGGGGGGTAAATTGCTATTTTATTTTTCACAGGGGGTAAATTGCTCATTTCGTATAACACAGGGGTAAATTGCATTTTTCCCTATATGGAATTAATAAACTTTATTTGAATTTTAATTGTAAAAGCCTCATGAAAATGAGTTTCTAAAGTTAAAATATTGGTATAGGTTCTTTAATTTTTGTTTCTATCTCGAATTTATGTCAATTGTTTAATTGATGAGTAATGATCCAATCATTTGAACAAAGTCAAAATCATTCTATACATTTCAACGATATTCAATTTGCACTTATTAAAAATTCAAATAGCTTTTAATTTATTTTTATCATTCGCGAGTTCGTAAAATATTTTTATAAATTTAGTAATATATTTTTGATATCATTATAAAGAAACATGTCGTTTCATTTATTTTAGCGTACGTAAAACCCATATTGGACAACTATTTTGAATATAAAATAGGTAAGACCTGATGAATATTTTATAAATATATAAATAATAATTATGAGTATTCAATAAGTTGAAATCTGGATATGATAATACCCACCCATCGACAGACTTAGAGGCGAGATCCGTCCACAAGCTATCAAAATTTGAGGTCCGAAAAGGAGAGGCGTTGGCGGTGGAGTGGTAAACGGAATGTGAAGCAACACACTACACAAGTTGGAAAGAAGACATTGAGAATATAATTACTTTTAGTCAAAATTACTTAATAACTTAATAATTAATTTTTTTGTTTAAATATTAGATATTGTCGCACGCAATTTCTGCGAATATATAAAAGAAATTTGGTGTGAGATGATAAGAAAAAAAAATTTGTTGAAAGAATAAATTATAATTATAAATTATAATAAATATGGAGAAGTAAAAAGAAAAAAAATGTGGGGTAGTAGGTGGTTATGAGGAAAACAATAATTATAAAATTATTAAACAATATTACAATTACTAATCAGACCAAATAATTTAAAAAAATTGAAAATAAAAATTGAAGTAATTTAAAGTTAGTACGCTCGAAGAGTTCTCTTTTATAATAGTATAGATATAGATATAGATATAGTGATCATGTGATATCCACTTTTCTGCCACATGAATTCAATTTAATATTTTCGGATATTGTGCATTTCTCAATCAATCACTTTAATATTTTAATTTCAAATAAGGTATAAAGTATTTCATAATATTAAAGAAAATATATGAATTTTTATATCTTGCAAATTGTGGGGAATAAATTATTATATTTTATTTATGTGTTTTGTTTGTTAAATTTTATTGAGAAATTATTGTTGTTGTTAATTTAATGCAATTTATTTTTTTTAAAAAATTCTATTTGAATACATTTTGTCTTTTCTTAATTAATTAATATATAATATATTAATATGATATATATATATATATATATATATATATATATCATCCGAGTCAATCGATTTTTAATTCTATCCAATAGGTCGGAGTAGTAACTTAATAATTTATTTGATTTGATTTTTAAAATATTGACTGACCCCCTCTCGTTAAAATTTGAATCAGAAATGGCAACGCCAACAAAAAAAGTCACATAAATTTTTAATTTTACCCCTTTATGTAATATTTTTATGTATTATTTTTACTTATAAAGGGTTATGGAGTGAAGTTAACGTTAAGTACAAAATTATTACATAAAAATATTAATTTGCTAATATAAATATTTTCCTTCTAAATCATAACGAAAAGAGGATAGATTTAAACAGTGATTTTTTCATAAGAGGTGTAAGTTTAATTTTAAAACTCTTTCGAAGAAAAGTATAATATCCCATTTTTAGAATGGGTTTAAGTGTAATAACTAAAAAAAAGAAAAATTCATATTAGTACATATTGTAAAACATTAGAAGGAATGAAGGAGATGCGTTTGCCGGAAGTCGAACCCGGGTCTATTGCTTGGAAGGCAATTATCCTAACCGTTGGACTACAAACGCTAATTGATGTTGGCCCTCCACATAATCTCACTTTTATAAATTATATTAACAAGTTATTGTCTGTAATTTTAAAATCTTAATCTTTTGGGATAATTATATTTACACCCCTGACCTATGATCTATTTACATAAATCACCCCAATCTTTTGCATAATTATAAAAATTATCCCTGACAGCCAAAAAATATTGGTATTTTGTGTAATGATGCTAACACTTTTAGGGGTGTGTGTGTAAGTTTTAAAAAAGTAAGTGATGGTTTGTGTGTAGGTGATAATGTGTATATATATATATACATATGTAATTATCTAAAAAATATAGATGATTTGTGTAAACAGGTCATAATATTAAAGGGTGTAAATGTAATTATACCTAATCTTTTTAATAATTTAAATGATTTTGAAAATAATAATGTTTGGTGAGAAAATTGGAACCCTAAATAACAATCTTAAAAATTGAAGAAATATATTGTATTATATTATAGTACAAAATGTATGCATAGATTGTGCAATGGGGAAGTCATGATGAGTAGTCATGCATTGGTTGTTATTGTTGCTTTCATTTGTGACAAAACAATTGTTAAGGACTCTTTTATTTAACGTGATGAGATTTAAATGGTATAAATAATTTTAAAATTATATATAATCATAATAAGTTATAGTAGCGGGCTTTAACTATTAATATCGAGCTAATTTTAAAATAAATAAATAAAATAAAATAAAAATGATTAAGTAGGATTCCCAATTAATAACTCAAAATAAAATCTGAACAAATTATTTCATCTATGCCCAATTCTTGCTCCACAACACAACTTCAACCACTCTCCTTATCCCACATCATCATTGTTCTATTTTCATTAGGCATCCAATTATTAAGAAAACTTATATTTTGCACCCTCAAATTATAGTTATTTGACACAACATAATTATAGATTATAAAAAAATAGTATTTTGCACAATTTAATTATATATTTATTCGCAATACGCACCCTCCATCATTTTCGGAGACTTTTCTTGCTGAAAAATTATATCAACAGATAATTATACTTTTTTTTTTTTATGAGATTTGGTGTAATTACATGTAAACATCATATGGTTTGAAATATTACATCTGACAACCCTAAAGTCTGCTTCATACATCTAACAAATAAGTCTCTCCCTTAGTCAAAATTTACTGAATTTGTTGATGTTAACAAAACACTGAATGAAAAATGATGTTTACCCTCGATTGACTTATTGCAAGTCAAATATTTTTTTCAAACTAAACTACTCTTATAACGGTAAAGATATACTTCCTCACATTTATTAATGCGTAAAGACGTATGAGGGTAATATGGTTATAAAAAGATTTGTTTAACCTACTATAACAATCAATAATAAGTCAATTGGGGGTAAATATGATTTTTTTTCTTTTTTATTAATATCAACAAATTCGGTAAATTTCGACTAATTAAGGGACTTCTTTGTTAGACAGAAAGCAAACTATAGGGATGGTAGATGTAATTTTTTAAACCATAAAAAATTTAGGGATAATTACATTGACCTCCCATGTTACTATGGGAATTGAAAGGATGTGTTTTATCATTTAATGCATGCTAAATTCAAGTGTTTTTAGAATGAATTTATTGCATTGATAATTGAAGTAAGCATATTTCAGGTGAAGGATTGCCATTAACCCCATTTGAAGAAAAGAGAGCCAAAAAGCCCAAAATGAAGCCAATAAGTGATTAAGGAAAAGATGAGATGAAAACTGATTTGAACATCTAATAGGGCGTGATCACGTCCTATTCAATGGGCAGAACTGAGAAGGAAACATAATTGAGCATCCGATCACTGCTCTGCAATTTGGAAAGATTTGTAGCTGCGATTTATTTCATTTTCCAGACGGCAAGTTGGAAGGTAAGAGAGAAACGTTTTTTGTGCTATAAAAGTGTTGTGGAGGCTGAAGATTAGTATCCGATTTCATATTTTATTGCTGTATTAGTTTAGTTCATCTCTTCTTCTTCTTCTTAGTTTATGTTTTTTAGGATTTTCTCTACATATGTTGTGTAGCTAATTCTTTTCTGATTCAAGGGAGACGTTGAACCCAATTATTATGTTTGAGATCTTGGTTTTTATCTAATTTCACTGAGTATTTCTTGTCTTGATTTATATTTTATGGAATGATTATTATTGATAGATCTGACAATTCGATTCGATATTAATTGTTCTATTGCTATCCATGATTTCAGTGATCCGTAATTGTCATGAATGAGTGGTACAAGTAGCAAACAGGCTAATTATGTACTTTGCATGATTTATTTGTAGGGACAAGAAAACTAGGTTAAATGATTGCAGCTTTCTCAATTATTTGATCTAGGTTCAACTGTTTTCATTAATGCACATGCTATTATTGAATTGATATGGAACGCTATCGTGCCCAGTCATGAGATAATAAGTTTTGACTTAGATGCTCGAGTCAAGTCAATTATAATAGGAAACAGAAATTTATTATGGCTATCCTAATAGATTTCAAAGTTGAATGCTTAATTGTGAAATTATTCTTATGTGATCAATGATGAACATAATGATTGGGTGACACATTCCCCTGGATCGGAATTCTTACCTCTTAATTTCTTTCAATAATTTATCTTTGCTTTTTATTCTATTTCTATTAATTAGTATTAATTCTCAATCCAAACCCCCCTATTCGGTTAATCAACTGAGACTAAGAAATTAATTTGTAGTTCTCTAGGGATTCGACCTGGTTCCACTACTGCTACAGTTAGTGAATCAGTAATTAATTTTGACGGCTTCGACAACCGGTCAAATTTTGGCGCCGTTGCTGGGGAACTACTTTAGTTTCTTAGTGTCGTTGTTCTTTTTCTTCCCTTGATAATCTTTTTTTTATTTTGCAAGGAATATTCGGGCAATACTTGATATAGTTTAATTGTTGGTGGTGAATTCTTTGAGGAAATTGAAGAAAGGATGGCAGGAAGCGAATGGATTTCCACGATGGACGAGAATCATAGACAATATGGATTTCCATCATATTGGGGAGCAAATGCAGAAAGAGAATTTCCAACATATAATTTCTACTCTGAGTCTTATAATCCAGGATGGCAAAATCATTTCAACTATTGGGATCAAGAGGAGCAACTGAGATACCAACCACCTCCATCTCCTGTGCAAGTTGCACCGCAAAAGCCAAATTCAGGTATGAGTTTAGAGGATATTGTTAAATCCCTTGCCTTCACTATTCTTCAATTTCAACAGGATACAATGGCGGGCTTACAACTCTTAGGAAATCAAATCTCTCAATTAGCCACATCAATTAGCAAATTAGAAGCTCAAGCATCCCAACAAACTGAAGTCAATCCAGAGAACGCGAGTGCGATGACACCTCAGAGTAGAGAGGAGCTACACATGATTGAACAAGCACCGGCGGACACCTCAGAGGACGAGAAGACTCTTGAATACACCGAAGTACAAAATGAAAAGATAGAGTCTAATCTAATTTCACCTCCTTCGTCTAACACTTATGCTCTTCTCTTCCCTTGCAGTATGCCCAAATCAGAGGAGGATGAGAAGGAAATTACCTTAAACAAGGTAAAAATCAACATCACACTACTGGACCTAAAATCCTTGCCCTACCACATCCAATATCTCTATTTAGGTGTAAGCGAAACATTATCCCACATAATTTTCCAAGGACTAGTCAAAGAACAAAATGTACTGAAATTGGATGGAAGAGAAGTCTTGAGAAACTGTCAGGAAAACAAGGAGGTTCTGCGATTTTGTGATTTTAAAAAAGTTGTTTGAGGTTGGGAAAAAAGTGTTATTCTATAAAGTTCGCTTAAAACCCATCTCAGGTAAGTTGAGATCTTCTTGGCTTGGACGTTTTGAAGCTGTTAATGTTTTTCCTCATGGTGTAGCAAGGATAAAAAGTCTAGCCACGAGACAAATTTTCAAAGTGAAGGGCCATCGATCAAAACCATTTCTTGGAGGTGATGAAGTCACAACCATCAACAACAAAGCATTGGCATCACTCCAACAGTTGACATATTGAAAGCAAAGCACTCCGTCGAGCATAACGACGATAAAAAATTGCGCTTGTTGGGAGGCAACCCAATTTTTTTATTTGCTTTCTTTTTAATTTTTTTTATGGTTTTCTTTTAATTTTAGGATTTAACTTCACACACTCCGCATGTTTGACCTCCATATAAGGCGTGCTCACGTCCAATCTAAAGCCAAAAGCAGCACCACCATTTCTATGTTGCAACAGAGTTCATAGTGAAATAAAGCGTGATCACGCCCTACCATTGATTTGAATCTGTCAGCAGTCATCTTCTCTAACATACTTGCAAAACTGACTTGAGGCATTGTTAAGGCGTGATCATGCCTAAAAAAGAGATCAAATCTATCAACAGCATCACCATCCGCCGCAACTGTCTCCCACTGTGGCTGTTCCACAGCCGACGCCTAGTAGCTACTGTTGCTGTTTCCATTGTGGCTCACACCTTATCTCACCTTCTATTCTGTCTGCACCACTCTCCAATGCACACCCTCGTCGTCTAATCATGCACCACCATCCCCTACTGCTATTCTTCGCTCCTCTAACCGATTTGACACCACTTCATGTTTCAGGGACGTTCTCTATATTCTTTACTTTTTATTCCCTTGCTATGTGTGATGTTTTATGCATACATTGAGGACAATGTAGGTACTTGGTGTGGGGGAGGTTTGCTATAGTATGATTGTGCAAATATTTGATGATTGATTAGAGACTTGATTTTCTACTTAATCTTTTCATAGATTGTGCATTGATGGAAGTGTTGAGCACATTTATGTGAAAAATAATTTTTGGTGAAGAAAACACTTGATTTTTGGTTGAAAATTTGAATTTTTTGAAAGACACCAAAATTTATGCTTGAATTTAATGTGTCTTGAGATGAAATGTGGGAATTATTCTATGACTTGCACTAATTTGCCTGAATGTTGTCTTGTAACATCTCTAAAACTGATAGGAATTTGTGGTTTAAGTTGAGATTAGTAGAAAGATATGGCACTAGTAGCATATAAAACTTGTGTGAAATGTGTTCCATTGATTGCATTAAACGAAAAATGTTCAAGAATCAACACTAAAGCCTTTGTGTGAGCTTTTGAGCCAAAGCACTTACATTTAATAGTGCTCATGCATTTCTTTGATTAAGGGCATCAAACTTAGTGTGTGCATTCTAGAACTTGCTTGTGTAATACATTTTGAGACCACATTTCTTGTGAATTGGTATATGAAAGTGATAAGGGCATTTAGAAATAGCCAATTGACCTTGAAAAGAGCCTACCAAATAAATTCACCATTAGAAAACTCTTTTGAGCCTTGGCCTTTCTTTTCTTGGTTAAACCACGTTACAAGCCGAATTATCCTTCTCTTGGTTATTTTCTAAAAAGAATTTTGAACCCATTCAAAAGGATGGTGATGATTGGGTTGCTTGCAAGTTGCTATGGGAACAACATGAAATGAAATGACTCAAGTAGCTTACAAGAGATTCATAGTTTTTCGGGAGAAAAAGATGAAAATGAGGATTAAAAGAAAAAAGAAAAGAAAAAAAGAGAGGAAAGATGAAAAGAGAAAAAAATTATATCATGAAAAAAAAAGATGATTCAGAAAAAAAAAAAATCGAAGAGTTGAATTCTTTCAAGCACTTGAGTCAGGTTGAAGAAGAAAAATGTGTCAAGCAAAACAAGCAATTACCATCATCCTTTTGAGTTCATAAGCCATAATTTGACATTTTCTTGCCATACCTTGTCCTAAAACCCCATTACAACCACGTTAAGACCCTTTGATTTATGCATTGATTCGCATCCTGTAGTGGTGGAGATTTGATTCACAAGCAAGCCTATGGCAATGACACTCTACTGTTTTTATTTGAGTGAGTCCCAATTTCCTAAACACATTTCGAGTGACATGAGTGATACTCTCGTGAGAGTGTTGAGACTTATTTCATTTGAGTTTGATATAGTCAATGGGATACTTGTATGTTAAATGTGTGCTACTAGTGTTTATTCTCAATATTACTATCTCCTCATAAACTGCAATGACATATTGGTTAAGGGACATACCTGATTTACATGAAGGGAAGTTTGAAATCGATCACTTGAATAATTCGTATGTTTTGAATCAAGACATACTTGAGGACAAGCATGATTTTGGTGTGGGGGAATTTGATAGGATGTGTTTTATCATTTAATGCATGCTAAATTCAAGTGTTTTTAGAATGAATTTATTGCATTGATAATTGAAGTAAGCATATTTCAGGTGAAGGATTGCCATTAATCCCATTTGAAGAAAAGAGAGCCAAAAAGCCCAAAATGAAGCCAATAAGTGATTAAGAAAAAGATGAGATGAAAACTGATTTGAACATCTAATAGGGCGTGATCACGTCCTATTCAATGGGCAGAGCTGAGAAGGAAACAGAATTGAGCATCCGATAGGGCGTGATCACGCCCTATCCGATGCTCGGGTCTGTTTACATGAAAATAGGCAATTTCGAAAGATTTGTAGCTGCGATTTATTTCCTTTTCCAGACGGCAAGTTGGAAGGCAAGAGAGAAACGTTTTTTGTGCTATAAAAGTGTTGTGAAGGCTGAAGATTAGTATCCAATTTCATATTTTATTACTCTATTAGTTTAGTTCATCTCTTCTTCTTCTTCTTAGTTTATGTTTTTTAGGATTTTCTCTACATATGTTGTGTAGCTAATTCTTTTCTGATTCAAGGGAGACGTTGAACCCAATTATTATGTTTTGATATCTTGGTTTTTATCTAATTTCACTGAGTATTTCTTGTCTTGATTTATATTTTATGGAATGATTATTATTGATAGATCTGACAATTCGATTCGATATTAATTGTTCTATTGCTATCCATGATTTCAGTGATCCGTAATTGTCATGAATGAGTGGTACAAGTAGCAAACAGGCTAATTATGTACTTTGCATGATTTATTTGTAGGGACAAGAAAACTAGGTTAAATGATTGCAGCTTTCTCAATTATTTGATCTAGGTTCAACTGTTTTCATTAATGCACATGCTATTATTGAATTGATATGGAACGCTATCGTGCCCAGTCATGAGATAATAAGTTTTGACTTAGATGCTCGAGAAGTCAAGCTCCCATGGCTCGATGAACCCCTGATTCATTCCCTTGGATCGGAATTCTTACCTCTTGATTTCTTTCAATAATTTATCTTTGCTTTTATTCTATTTCTATTAATTAGTATTAATTCTCAATCCAAACCCCCCTATTCGGTTAATCAACTGAGACTAAGAAATTAATTTGTAGTTCTCTAGGGATTCGACCTGGTTCCACTACTGCTACAGTTAGTGAATCAGTAATTAATTTTGACGGCTTCGACAACCGGTCAGGAATATACAAATCCCCCCCTCTTACTATGAAAATTACATAAACATACCTTGTTGGTTTATTACCATTACAAATTGGCCCCTCGAATAGTCAAGCTAGCGGTCAATACTAGTTTTAGTCCAAATATTTATGTAACCTTCCTATATTTATAATCAAGCATGGCAAAAGACCCATCACTTTCCTTCTCCATCAAACTTCCTTTTCATACCATAAGAACCATTTCCCCTTCCACAAGAGTCACGGTGAGAAATTCGTCGGTGATCGTAACTGATTTTCAAATTTTGAAAACTCACAAATAAATTCACCCTCAAGGGTATTTTTTTCAACAAAATTTATAAAAATCCCAACCAAGGGCAAAAATAGAAAGATTAAATAAATATTTGGATTTAAATTAGCATTGATCGTTAGTTTGACTAATTGAGGGGCCAATTTGTAATGGTAACAAACCAACAAGGCAGGTTTATGTAATTTTCAATAGTAAGAGGGGGGGATTTGTATATTCCCATAGTAATATGGGAGGTCAACGTAATTATCCCAAAAATTTATATGTAATTACACTAAATTTCATATAAGAGAAATGTAATTATCCCTTATAACAACATAAATAGAAAAGAGTTTTTTTGGTTCAATTTAATAGCCTTCCTTTCAAAATAAATGAGCATGACTTGCAACGAGTAAACAGTTGCATGGTTGTCAGCTTTCTGTAGTAATCAACACAAAAGAATGGGGTCATAAGAAAAGGAAGCAAACGAATGAATTTCTATGAAAAACTAATTCAACAAAAAGCCTTATTTTAATAAAATTATTCATTTTTATTTTAATCATATATTTTTCAGTCATTAAATTTATATTAATTTTTTGGGTAAATTGCATAAAATCCCCTGTATTTTCAAAATTAAGCTAAAAATCCCCTATTTTTAAAAAATAGGCAAAAAACCCCTGTGTTTTTCAAAATATTGCATACTCTCCCCTTCCGTTAAGTAAGGCTAACGGTGTTAAATTTTTCTTGAATTGACCGTTATACCCTTTTTATAACAACCATTGATCTTCAATTGAAAAAATGAACAGTCCAGATTTTAAATAATTGAAATATTTTATTTATATTTAAATATACAATATATATATAAATATAATATCATATATATATATATATATATAATATATATAAATATATATATATATATATATATATATGCATCTATGCGGCGACGGCCGCTGCCTACATAGTCGGCGAAGCCGTCGTCGCCCCCACAAAAGGGGGCGACATCGCCTTGGATCTGGGCGGCCGTCATCGAGATCCAGCAGGGGCAATGTCGCCCCTAATGACCGGGTTCTAGGCGACGAAGATCGGCCACCTCTGTCGCCAGTCTTCTTCTCCATCGGCGACGAGCGCCGACGGAGAAGAAGGTAAAATAAAATATATATATATAGTAAACATCGCCCCCTCGCTGTAGGGGCGACATCACCTCTATGCCAAGGTTCGGCCTCTGTTGCCCAGTCTTCTTCTTCGTCGGCAAAGTCGCCGACGTAGAAGAAGTTAAAAAAATTAAAAAAATAATTAATTTAAATATATATTAATAAATTTAATATATATTTTTATATAAGTTAAATTGATATAATTTTTTAGGTATTTTTATATTTAATTAGTATATTTAATAAAAAATATTTAAATATATTTAAATTAAAATAACAATTTAATTTAAGAAACAATTTATAATATTATAAGTAATTTTATTTATATTCATATAAAATTTTAATTTTAAAAATAACTTTTTTGTTATATTAATTTTTTATTGTCATTTGTTAATTTAAAATATGTACACATTAAAATATCAAATAAAAGGGGCAAATTGGACATTTATCAACTTCATAAAACCTCAAAAGTAGCAAAAAATAGAAAAATCGCACAACCCCTGCTTGTGGCTCACTCTCCGTTAGTTTCTAACGGAGAGGGGGTATTTTGCTGTATTTTATATAACACGGGGGGTTTTTTGCTTATAAGTATAACACAGGGGGTTTCGCACTATTTTCCTAAAACATAGGGGGTGTTATGCAATTTACCCTAATTTTTTTGTATACATCTCATGCAGTAAATTTTTTATTTTAACTAATCAAGTAAAATAATTATTCTTTTTACAATTTATATCTTCCATTAGCATATTATTTTGATATTTTTTTATTGGTTCATTAATACTAATAAAGTAACTTTTAAATTTATTTCCACTAATAGTTTTTCTTTTTTCTTATTTTTTTACTGCATTTGGTGTTTTAATCTTTCATTGTTATTCAAGTTTGAAAAATCATAGACCATCTTCTCCCATATGAATATTTATTTTATAGTGAAATAATTTTGTGAATATTGCTCGATCGGAATATTAATATTAAATATATTGTAAGCTTCATAAGTTTAAATTTATTGAAATATAGAATAAACTTGATAAATATATTAATTTTTCAATTTCAACTCTTTTATAATTGATTTTAAAAAATAAAAGCGCTTCTCAATATATAACATGATACATATTTTTTTTTATCTACACTATTATAAAAGAAAACCCGTTTATCGTACCAATTTTAAATATTCAAATTTATCTTTGATTCACTTTTTTTAAAAAAAAATTATTAGAATAGTAATTTTAATTTTTTTTAATAATTTTATAATTACATTTTTTTTTCTCTCCTACTACTCTATTATTTCTCTCACATCAAACTTCTTCATATTTCTTTTTCTTATAATTTTTATTTTTATTAAATTGATAATTATAATATATTTTTCACTATTACCTCATGTTTCTTGTCTCTAACAGATTTTTTATTTTTGTTACTCTCAAGTTATGATTGTTGTTTTTATGAGAAAAAAAATTCTCTGAATCTCATATCATATTTTATTTATGCTTGAAAAAATCGTGTACAACGAGCACTAGTAATGTAAGGGGGAACCTAGGGCAGTACTAGCTTCTTCCCCGGTGCATAACCAAACGATATATATTTTAATTATTTTCCCGAGGTTAACTATTTTTTTTTTTTTAGAATATTTCTCTCCATCGAATTTCCTTCAGCCATTTTAGTACTTAGTGATGTTTAGATGTAATTTCACATTAATTTTTCATTCTTGATATCATGTATCGTTTATTTTCTTTATAGCTACTTATTTTCTAGAAGTTTAGGGTGGAAAATTTTGTTGTGAGAAGCGAGGGATTTATTTGCGCATTATGAAGTTGAAACAAGAGTTAGACACTTTATTTTTAAATAATTAATGTCCATCTGGTGCTAACAGAAATAGAAATTTATCTCCTGAGATACAACAATTTACAATCTCAAAGTAGCAGCACTACAAACTTTGATAAACGGTGAACCAAATAATATTTTGGAACTCTCTTGATAAAAGACAACATGCTTGTATTGATAACACATTGAAATGCTTTAAAATGAATTGAATGAATGAAAATGAAATGGAAGGCCCTATTTAGAAGTTTGATACCTTATGGATGAAAGATTCTAATCTTTCGTCTGAATAGGCACATTATTTCACCCAAAGAACATATCAATTCACTCAAATAGACACGTTATTTCATTCAAAGGGTTTCAATCAAATGACACAATTATTTAGTTGAATTAAATATTGTTGGATGATGATCGAGTGTCATCAACCATCATTCATGTGTCACGAGCTTGTTATGAGTCGCACCCCAAACCAATTGTTACTATCAAAATAAATTTATTATTTAATTTGTCGTTCACCATTTTTCAACAAATTAATGGAATTATTCAATGATAAATAATTCAATTACTTTACAATATCTATTATAATTATTGAATACAAACCCAAATATTAGAATTTTTTTTGCTATGTTATGTTTGTACCGTTTTTAATTTCTTATTATACTTGTGTGGTTAGTACACAATTCTGAAATATTTATTTATTTTTAATGTTAGTTTAAATATTTTAAATTTTTTTATAAAGGAAATAAAAAGTCTTGTTCATGTCTTTTTCTTTCGCTCTTGCTACTTTAAGAAACCTTATTAAATGATTATTTAATACAAACCATCATTGTTTATAATTTATATAATAAGGTAATAGGACAATATCTTTTATTATAATATTTTTAATTTATTAAATGAATAAGAATATATGTATAGTATTTGATACTTCTAAAATAATTTTCTCAATGTGTAAAAATATGATAACATTGTATTATTTTCAAATGTTCCATAAATAGATTTACTAAACATTCAATATCGAGTTTTGTATAAAGAGTTTGCACTATTGTATATAATAAAATGGTCAATAAAATATAAAAGAAATATTATAAAGTTTATAAGCTTCTATGTATGGGGGGTGGGGGCATGCTAATTACTATCATAAAATTTTGTTTCCTTTTTCACTCCCTCTGCCTTTGGATTATTTTTCGATTTATGCGTATCATCCTTTGGATATAATGCATCAACTCCCTCGATTTTTTTTTCCCTTTTGGGTTGACAATATTTTTTTTTGCCGTTAACTCCTTTCATTAGTGACACCACGTGGCATCCATCCATAAAATGGAACAGGAAATGTCACACGAATTGGGGATAGAGGATCCTGTTCGGAGTTCGAATCCTACGTATGTATGTATTTATTATTTTAATAATAATTTTTTATTTCTTTATTCTTTTTTAAATATACTACTAATTTAAAACTTGATTATAAATTATTAACATATTTAATCAAAATTTAAATTTATATACCCTGATTAATGTAATAAAATTGCATTTTTTTTAAAAACCTAATTGACAATTAATAATGAATGTAATAAATAGAGTAATAATAGTTGAGGTTTGGACCTCAACAAAAATTGTCCCACATCAATAGACGGTTAGGACAATGACTACTTCAATTATTAAGCTAATTTCAATTAATTAATTCCTCTAAATTAATTACAATGATAATTTTAACCATAAATATAGCATAGTAAAGGCGTTCACATGAACTTATATTCATATAAATTATTGATTATTAGATCATCATTATGTGTTAATTCAACAAATTTACAATTCGTATAGACCAAAATTTACATCGGGCGATATCAACATTTTTCTAAAAATAATCGTGAAATTGAGTCAAAGTCAAGATTACTATGAACGCGATGTAAAATTATGTGAATAAGCGGGTGCTTATAAAGTAATTTTGATTTTTAAAAGTATAATAAAATAAGTTAATTCACATTCTAAGTTAACTTTACAGACAAACCTCTTCAAGATGTAGATGAGGAATATTTTGTTAGATTTCACATTCTTTGCTCTAACACACACTCTCTCTCTCTCTCTCTCTCTCTCTCTCTCTCTCCACTTATCAGAACAAGAACAAAAGTCTTTCTTTCTCTCTCATCCTATACATACACATTCCATCACCAAGACAACATACGCGACTTTGTGTATATATCTTTGACAATGAGTTGCCACGTCCGCAGCCCGCATGCCCCTACTCCCTACCCCCCCTCAATTATCTTTTCTTCTTCCTCTCTCTCTCTCTCTCTCTCTCTCTCTCTCGAACTCACACAGCCATCTCCACTTGAATTCTTTAATAGATTTACACAATAAGAGAAAGAAACAAAAGCACTGCTGTTCCACTTTATTTAGTCATTTTATACACCATTCTTGGTTTTTAGCCCAATAAAAATATAAATCCCATCATCTCATCATCCCTAAAGAGCTGTCTTTTTTGCATATTTTTAGGGAAATATATGCGTGCAGCTACCGTTCTTGAACACACATATAGATGTAGACTACTCATGTGTAGCTATAAAGATTGAGGCTTTTAGTGTTGTTCTTCTTGATGGGAGTGTAAATGGGGTCACTTGAAACTGGGCTGCCATTGAAGAGGGATCACCATCTGCTGCGTTCTTCGTCTCTAAGGAACAGTAATAATGGAATTTTGGGCCAAAGGAGCAGATCAAGATTTGCAAGATTGGTGCTTTCCAAGAGGATTGATTACCTGCAGTTGATTTGTGCAGTGGCTGTTTTCTTCTTCTTTGTTTTCCTCTTCCAGATTTTCTTCTTGCCTGGCTCTGCATGGAGTATGGAAGTAAATCTGAGAAAGCCCACGATTTGTTTAGGAAGAATGGTGAAGCAAATTCTGGGGAGTTGGCATTCTTGAAAGAGTTGGATTTTGGTGAAGATATAAATTTCGAGCCTTTGAAATTGATGGACAAGATTCAAAAGGATGCTAATTTGATGAATGGAATTGTTGGTTCCAAAAGGGTTGTGAGATTTGGATACAGAAAACCAAAGCTTGCCTTGGTAATCGTTGTGAAGATTTTCCTTTTGTTTTAATCAGTTTGTTCTTGGTTTGGTTCTTGTTTATTCGGGTTTTTGTGTGGACTGGTGTTGCTTATCCCTGAGTGTAAATTCTGACTTTTTGTATTTCAAATTTTTGGCTAGACGCTTATATTCGAAAGCAGTGTTGTTGAAAAAGGGTGTTTTGATATGGGTTTGTAGGTTTTCGCAGATCTGTGGGTTGATCAACATCAGATACTAATGGCTACAGTATCCACTGCTTTGCTGGAAATTGGATATGAAATTGAGGTGATTAACTAATCAGTCATTTGCATTTCATATTTCTTGCAATCATTTGAAGGGAAAGGAACTGGTTAGTTCTGTTGGAGTTTTTTCTTTGATTGTCTCTCTTGTCATTGTGATTATGTCCCTTTTGAGTTTTTCTCTATTATTTCCTCCGATTTTTTCCGGGTAACCTGCTGTTTCGTCTAGTTCATTGTTCAGTAATAGGAAAATAGAATGTAGATATGTTACGTTGAAGATGGAATTTGGATAATACTTTAGTTGTACGCCACTGTATAAATATAGACTAGCATTTGATGGATTTACTTCAAAGATCATACAATTTTTATGTTAAAACTATTTGCTAGCTTAATCATGCTCAATCCTTATGGATACTTGAGGCTTGAGGAAATTTATTCGGAGAAATGTTGTATGTTTCACTTTAAAATTTGGTATAAAAATGAACAAGTGGGTGGCTCAATCTAATTGTTCTTTTAGCTGAGATGGGGAAGGAGGTGAAGGATCTTTTATCACACGTTCCGTGTCACACACATATGTCACATATATTGTATGCGGCCCCGCCCTTTTCAATTGTAATATAATTTAATGATATATTTTAATTTAAAAAAGAACACTTGTCAATCACTCATTCATGTGACACCAATATGACGTGAAAGTGTGATAGAAGATCCAGATTGAGGGAAGGCAAACCATAAACATTGATGATGCATTGTGTAGTACTTTTCTCAATTTTCTCTCGACAATATGAAGGAACTAGAATGCAATATTTATGGAGATATCTAACAGTTTCATGTTTTCCAACATCAGTCAGAGCATGAGCTCAAAGTCTCATAGTTATCTTTTGTATTTGCAGGTTTTCTCATTGGAAAATGGTCCAGCAAATGATGTCTGGAGGAAGATAGGAGTTCCTGTCAGTGTTATCACAGCAGATGAGAACATGAAGTTCAGTGTAGATTGGTTAAAGTACGCACGTCACGCTCAAAATTAGAATTGTAGAAACTATTAGATGATCTTCATTCTGGCCTACTATTTGGCACGTACTCGACAATATTTTTTTCCTCCTACTAGGAGTGAATCTAAATTCTTTTGTTCTTCTGGTGGAAGAAGTTCATGAAAACTAGATTTTTAAAAGATTTTCATATCTATTCTTATAATGCCTCAAATAAATATTCTTGGTAACTTCCTTTGGAAATTCATTTCCGTTCTCTACATATTCTGCCTTGTAGTTTGGTCCCTATTACTGCAAAGTTGACATAGTTTTCTCCATAATGACCTATTAATTTACTCAAGTAAGATGAGCTACACAGAAAAAGTAATGTGAGGTCATAGAAGAAACATGCAGTTTATGATTTACATTCTAATTATGGCCTTGTGTTTTGCAGCTATGATGGCATACTTGTGAATTCTCTTAAAGCTGCAGGTTTCTTGTCTTGGTGAGCACCATCTCTTCTTCGTGTTATAATCCAATACCACGAGTTGGTGATTTATTCTCTTTTTATCTTACTATGATGCAAAAAATAAAAGGTTTTACTTGTTACAGTCTTATGCAGGAGCCTTTTAAAAATGTTCCTCTTGTATGGACCATCCATGAACAAATACTTGCTGCTCGATTGAGACAATATGTCACAAGTGGCCAGAGTGAGATTGTGGATACCTGGAAAAGAGTCTTCACCCGAGCCACCGTTGTTGTCTTCCCAAACTATATTCTGCCGGTAACTATTGATTTACTTGGAAATGGAATGTTATTCTTAGTTGTCTAATAGATTAAAAAATACCCAAAAACGAGAATATCTCCATTTCTTCCTGCTGAGGACGACATTTAAACAATCTGTGGTGCAGAAGACTAACCACTGACCTAGTCACCTAGGTAGGTGCCTTAGGTTTCTACTGTTCAGTTTTGGTAATCGAACTATCTGCAGAACTTATATTTTATGGCATAACATGAGGCCATTTTTGCTTTTTTTTATGCTGCTGCTTTTTGGTAACGTAAGGGTGTGATCTTCATCATGGATAAGGGCTGGGTTCATTGCTGGTTTTGATTCTAGTGATCCGATCACTAGTTCTCTAATAAAATGTTTTCCTTTCTTTCCTTGCTTCGGAAGTGCATCATTCACCTCATTAAGGATATAACCGCCACGTTTTGCCTATCAAATAAAACAGCTATGCACTTGAAGGGAATTGAGGGTTGAAAATTGGAGTTTCCCCTTTCAATGGTTTTCAATGAAGTTGAAGTACGGAATTATTCTTGTGCATGCTGAATTCAACAAATTCGTATTCTATATACTGAATACAATTTTGGGGTTTCGGATTCTATGAAATTGATAGGATGGTTATCATGATTGATCTTACTCACTTTTAAATACAATTCAGATGGGCTATTCTGCATGTGATCCTGGAAACTACTTTGTCATTCCGGGCTCTCCTGAAGAAGCCTGGAAAGCTGATGAAAAGCAGATGGTTTCCAATGGATAATCCCCGTCTGAAAATGGGGTATGGACAAGATGATTTTGTTGTTGCAGTCGTGGGAAGTCAGCTATCTTATAGAGGTCTTTGGCTGGAGCATGCCTTTATCTTAAAGGCTTTATTTCCACTTCATACACTTTGGTGATTCAAGTTCTCGTCTTAAAATCATCATCTTGGCGGGTGATTCCACTAGTAACTACAGTAGCAGTGTGGAGGTAAGAGCTTTTTATACCCATTTCAAGTAGTTATATGATATCTTGCATAAAATACATGCTGAAATGTGTAAGACATCATGATAGTTTAATTTGTCTTAAGTAAGGTTACTTGTAATACATGCTGATTTTTATCAAATTTATTGCTGCAGACCATTGCGGACAAATTGGGATATCGAGCGGGAATAGTGAAGCATGTTGCTGGTGATGAAAATACGGACACTGTAATAAGCACTGCTGATCTTGTGATATATGGGTCCTTCCTTGAAGAGCATTCTTTTCCGGACATTTTGCTGAAAGCCATGTGTTTTGAGAAACCTATAATAGCCCCAGATCTACCGACAATACGGAAATATGTAGGTATCTGCAGTATCTGTTCTTTAATTAAATTCTTTCCTAATCGGTGCCTTAGCTGAAATGAAATTGATGAATTGAACAAGTACAACATACCAAAAATCTTTTTCTGTTCAGTAATTGGATTGGCGTCAATCTCTTAGGTTAGTGACAGGGTGAACGGCTATCTTTTTCCAAAGGAGGATACGAGGGTTCTGACACAGATCATGTCTCAAATGGTCTCAAACGGAAAACTCTCACTTATAGCTCATAATGCTGCGTCAATCGGGAAACGTACAGCTAAAAACTTAATGGTTTCAGAAAGCATCGAGGGATATGCATCACTATTAGAAAAAATTCTCATGCTCCCGTCCGAAGTTGCAGTCCCCCAGGCTGCCAAAGACATTCCTCTGAAATTAAAAGCTGAATGGCAATGGCATCTATTTGAAGGTATTGGAGATACCCATCCTCCAAACAAAACCAATTTGAAATTTTTAGACAAGATTGAGAAGCAATTGAATCATACCAATGGAGAGTACTCTACGGCTCTGACTGCATCTAACGATACATTCGTGTATACCATTTGGGAAGACCAAAAGTATACAGATATGGCTAGCATGAGAAAAAGAAGAGAGGATGAAGAGGTAAGTGATTCTGTTTTTTGGTCTAGTTTCATATGATTAAGTGTGAGATATTACGGGATTTCAGCACCTGCTTCATCTGGTGATGATATCTGTTTGTTTGGAACTAATGCAGTTGAAGGACAGAACTGATCAACCACGGGGAACATGGGATGAAGTATATCGAAATGCCCGGAGACCTGATCGTTCGCTGCACGAAAGAGATGAAGGAGAACTTGAAAGGACAGGCCAACCACTATGTATTTATGAACCATACTTTGGAGTAGGAACATGGCCCTTTTTGCACCATACTTCACTTTATAGAGGGCTCGGGCTGGTAAGTACTATATATGCACAGAAATTTACATTTTCTGTCATGGATTTGCATTGCTTGCTGGGTCGGGCCCATGACTGCTTTGTCTTGCCATCCCACTCTCTCTCTCTCTCCAAGTTATTTTCTTCTCAGTATCACATTTTTGCTGCCGCTTCTGACGTCAATGCATAAATTGGGTTTACTGTAGTCTACAAAAGGTCGAAGACCTGGAGCTGATGATGTTGATGCGCCTTCTCGTCTGCCACTATTAAATAATGGTTACTTTCGAGACGTCTTAGGAGAATATGGTGCTTTTTTTGCAATTGCCAATCGGATTGATCGTATACATAAAAATGCTTGGATAGGATTTCAATCCTGGAGAGCTACAGCCAGAATGGTATGTATTGGATCATGGTTCTGTTCTTGCTGATTATTTCGTTTATATCCATCTGACTAATCATACTGTACTAGTTCTTTTTCTATAATTGATTTTCTGTACCTAATGAAAGTTCTAGGCATGTTATCAACAACCCCTAGAAAGGGAAAACAAAAAAACATTCAACCCCATAAAGAAAATAAAAAACACTTCCAATTATGTTTTCTTAGACATGTTGGTACCATGTGGTGTACAGTACTTTGCAAACTGCAACAGGATAAAATATTAGTGTTGCATATGATTTTTCCTTAAGATTTATCTCACACATCTAACACATGTAATTTCACAGAGATCTTTGTCTAAGACTGCTGAAAAATCATTGCTGGATTCTATTGAAGCCCGAAGACACGGGGACACCTTGTACTTCTGGGTGCGTTTGGACACTGATCCAAGAAATCCGTCAAAGCAGGATTTCTGGTCATTCTGTGACACTATAAATGCTGGGAATTGTCAGTAAGTCCTACCACGTCAATATAGCATTTCATCTAAAATGGGGGTGGTGGAAAATAAATATATATTCATTAAAAAATGTAATGAAATTTTGTCAATTTTTTGGTTGATCGACATTTGACCTGATTTATCGTGGCCTTTAGGTTGGCGTTCTCGGAGGCTCTGAAACATATGTATGGCATAAAGCATAATTTGAGTTCTCTTCCTCCGATGCCTTCGGATGAAGGCACTTGGTCGGTAATGCATTCCTGGGTTTTACCCACTAAGTCCTTCATGGAGTTTGTTATGTTTTCAAGGTTTGAACTTCTACATCTTATTCCGATGAGACGACCCTTTATGCCCACCAAGGCTCTTTTGTGAATATACTTATCAACAAGCGATCTTTTCTATATGTAGGATGTTTGTCGACGCACTTGACGCACAATTCCATGATGATCACCAGAAAGCCGGACGCTGTTATCTCAGTTTGTCTAAGGTACTCTTCCTTTGAAATACTAACGACTTTGTGAATCAACTTTGGTTTTGCCCCTGAGACCTTACTGTTAGAAAATTGTTGCGATCACATCCATTTGGGAAAAGAGTTCAATGGTAGTATTACCAAAAAAAAAATGTTAGAGAATCACAGGAAGAAACGTCCTTTGGTTTTTGATAAATTATATTGCACTCCCTGCAATCATGTTATATTACAGATTCTCCCTTGAATACCAAATGAGGGTTTGTAATGTGAAATATTACTGGGAGGGGTGTAATTATCCTAAAGTGGAGGCATTGGATGTCAATATGCAACCTTCGGGATATTCTTGCTTCTTTCTCTTTGTATTTTTTCAAAATTTGTCTCTTTGAAATCATGATTGTACATGCATGATCGGCAGGACAAGCATTGCTACTCTCGTTTGCTCGAGTTACTGGTAAACGTTTGGGCATACCATAGTGCGAGAAGAATAGTATACGTCGACCCAGAGACAGGTTTCATGCAAGAACAACACCGGCTGAAAGGCCGTAGAGGTCAAATGTGGATCAAGTGGTTCCAGTACAGCACTCTCAAGAGCATGGATGAGGACTTGGCCGAGGAAGCAGACTCCGACCAGCCCAGAAGACGGTGGCTTTGGCCGTCAACCGGTGAGATTTTCTGGCAAGGTACATATGAAAAAGAGAGGAATCTGAGAAATAAAGAAAAAGAAAAGAAGAGGCAACAGAGTAAAGATAAAATCCAACGGATGAGGAAACGGACACATCAAAGAACCCTAGGGAAGTACGTGAAGCCGCTGGCGGACGAAGCCAACTCGACAGTTCCTGCAGCTGAGCTCTTGAGGTAGTACCTATTCTTTCGTCCCATTTTTTCATTTTTATTCGAGACGGGATGCGTAGGATTAGAGTATGTGTATCTGAGATGTATTTAGTTTGCATCCTTCTGATGTTTTCAGGGTTCTTTAGTGTATACCAATTCTTTCCTATTTATATTTTTTCGACTTGTACATGTGAACTCTGCTGTCTTGGAGATCTGGGAATGAATTTGTTGCAAAAATTATGAGGAGATCTCTGAGTTGTTGCTTAGTTGTCTTGGCAGTGATTTCTAACGACATGCTTATAATTAATCAGACATAGACATCAGATCCTGTGACTCTAGTTGTATAGCTTTGGACATTATCATGTTTCTTGAACAAAGTATCAGAGCATTATTGTCATGATGGCAACTGGATGCCACCCAAACAACAGAAGGCAGTGGAACTGTAATCCTACACTACAATAGCAAATACAGGTTGTATTTACCTGGGATTTTTATGTTTTTTCATAATTATAAATATTTTTTTAAAATTAAATATATTTTTAATAATTGTCTATCACGAAGGTCATTTGTTAGATGAACATTAATTTTTTGGAGTGATTATAATTTTTTAGATAATGAGTTATATGTAATTATGATAAATTTTAAGGGAGCTTGTTGTAATTTATCATAAAAGAATTAAAGTCACTTCGAAAATTAAAATAAGGAATGATTAAATTTACACCTCTTAATTTATAATTTATTTATATAAATCACTTTTGCCTTTCGAAAAATTACAAATATACTCACCAAACATCAATGATCAAATATTCTTATTTTTTGAAAAATTATACATATGTCCCTAAAACATCAACAATATTGCACTAATTATTCCTAATTTTTGGCTGCAAGGGGTGGTTTATATACTTTTGCATAAAAAGAGTATTTGTGTAAATAAACCATAAATAAGGGGTCATAAATAATCATACATACTTCTACTAATGTACGAATAAATAATTCACATTGTATATATGCTATTCTATATAATTTAATTACACTTAAAACCCCTTTAAATATGAGAAATTACACTTTTCCACAAAAAAGTTTTAAAATTACACTTGTACAGTTGTACCTCCTCTAAAAATTCTCCATTTACACTTGACCTCCTTCCGTTAGGGTTTGGAAGTAAATTGCTCACGTGAGTAAAAAAAAAAAGAATCATTTAACATGTCATTTATATTTTTATACTTATAAAAGAATAAATGTAATTATACATGTAGAGTGGGGTTAATATCATTATGTTTTTCCACTAGTAATTTTTACCATGTTTACCCTAAAATGAAAGAGGAAGTTATGGTCAAATTTTTAAATGCCGGTTTTGTTTCATAATTTTGGAGCTTAAATTTTTTTTTTAAAAAAAATCGGTTTTAAAATTCAAATTTTAGAATAGATTTTAAAATTTTATTGTTAGGTCTAAATTAATTTATTAAAATTCTAGAAAAAAATAAGTACAACTAAGTTTATAAGCATTTACATTTTATTTTAAATTTATTTTAAAAAATAATTAAATATTCTATAATACTTTAAATTTTTTTAAATATATTATAAGATGCTTAAAAATTGTAAGTTAATCCAATACTCCCTCTAGACAATAAAATTTAGAATAATTATACTACCATCTCCTGAGGTTTCGTGTAGTTACATGTAGACCCGATGTGATTTGAAAATTATATTTAGCACCCTTGAAGTTTGCTATCTAACAAATAAGTCCATCCGTTAGTCAAAATTCACCAAATTTATTGATGTTACCAAAAAAAATTAGAAAAAAATCTATATTAAACCTTGATTGACGTATTACTGACTTATTGCAGGTTAATAAATCTTTTCATGATCAAATTACCCTCGTACGTTTTCACATATTGATGCATGTGAAAAAAAGATATATATATTCACCTTTACAAAGATAGTTTAATTTGAAAAAACAAATTATTTTATTTGCAATAAGTTAGAAGTTAATCAATCAAAGGTTAAATATTAATTTTTATTCAATTTTTTTGTTAATATCGGCAAATTCAATTAATTTTTACTAACAGGGAACTTATTTATTATTCAAAAACAAACCTAAAAAATACTAGATATAATTTTTCAAACTATAAATGATCTATGTGTAATTATATCAAGCTTTAAGTGAGGAGACTGCAATTATCCCTAAAAATTTATAAGCACAAAAATAATTGAAAAATATAGTTGATAAGGGCAATAAAAAACCTTAAAAGCTTTATCCCAAAATTTATCATACCGTTGTTATAGCCCACTTTACAGATTTTTTAGATCCATCAAATTATCAATTACGGTAAACATTGTATAAACTTATTAAATTATCCTATCGAGCATTTTTATCCAATCGACCCTATCAATGGTTTATTCCAACTACAAAAATAAACAACCTCGTATACACGGAGAACCAGCTGCAGAGATAAAGTGAACTTGAATTGGCGTCAATTACCACAACAGAGGCAAGACTGAAGATGTACATCCCACAATTGGCAAGACTTTAGACAGTGAGCTGTCTACTTTTAACAGTAAAATTCGCAGTATAACAGAAGTTTTTTAAGGAGGGACGAATGGATGGATTAATCCTCTCCTTTGCACTCTGATATCAGTAAAAAGTCTCTGCTCTTCACAGCAACATATTAACAAATAACGAAGCGAGCACACACGAAAGAACAGTTTCTGTCTGATCAAATGAACATGTACACGCCACCAAATAGGGATCAGGCACCGATATTCTGCAAAGAAAATACTCAAATATCTTCTCTGGCTGACTGTTGTACATTTACTACTAGTTTATTGATACAGACAAAAAGGATTGGACGATAATCTTTGAATCTTTGATCAAAGGAAGAAACCCATAGTCAAAAGGGACGGCAGATGAATATGGACAATTTCCTCTAACCTTATGGAGCATACAAGATGATAGTTTGCCCATGGATTCATGCGGTTGTCTTCAGTTTGGGTGTCTTTTGCTTGACGAAGAAAGCTGAAAGCACGCTCTTACTGCGAACAGGGGGCCGGATAATCTCCCTTTGAGTTGGATTGTCAAATGACCTATGTGGAGTTAAAGGTCTCAAGCCATCCGAAGAATCCTGCATAAGAAATTTCTTAGGTTCTTGCAGTTCTTGAAAATGCATCAAAAGGAACAGTTTCCCATAACAGAATAAGCAACAGAAAAGAAAATGCCGCTGCATTTATATGAGCATTTTTGGACACAACACAAAACCAGTTGGTCTGATCAACCATACAAGGTTCAAGAGATATCTGCCAATTGGCGTAAAGAACAGTACAATAAAATTGAAGAATATTAGTTCAAGCCAAGCTCTGATGTTGACAGTTCTACGACAAAAATATATCACCTAAAGGTGTTCAGAAAACCTGGAAATAACATGCCAATCACAAACAACACGGACTCCAAATGTTCTGCGGACTTAACAGATTCACTTCCACATTGGGATATCACCATCTGGATAGAACTGAAGATAGGGTTGGACGATTGGTTATGAGTAGCATGATAAAATTATTTGATCACCTAGCTAGTTCACTCTCTATAGCTCTTCAGGTTTTCCTTGTATGCACCTTAGGTAATTTCACTAATTTCCTACACTACTAACATGCAAATCTTTTCCTACTATTGCATGTTGTCCGGTAGTTAAGTATGTACTTGGTGTTCAAAAAGATCAAATAATGTTTAATTTACTTTCTTATAAATTGGTCGTAAGGCAATATGAATTAAAGCACCCAGTACTTTGAGCCTTCTAGAAGAATAAATTGATGAAAAGCTCAATTCTCCACCCCTTCCAAATTCCTCCAAGATGCAGAAGAGGGTACAGAAATTGGGTAGTGACGTAGAGTGAAAATCACGCTAGAGCATATCATGTTCCTCTCTGCCAGAGACTTCCCACAAACTCTAGAGTCTCCAACTATCATGATTGCAAGGTACCTCAAGAAATTAATCAAGTCTGAACTTGTTCACCAGTGAGTATCAATGAAACAGTGGGCATATCAAACTGCAATATTCTCAAAAATAGCAAAAGTGCTAAAAAGAAAATGCTGAAAGATTCATGATATTCCTTATTCAAACAAAGCGACATAGAAAAACGAAGTAAACAAGCATGATTTCTGGCGAATGTTGACATTACCCGTCGTGTGACACCCAATGTTTGCATAGCAACACTTGAAGCCGGTACGGATTTCATCCGGGTGTTCTCTTCAAGATCTAGTTGAAAGAAGAAGATTTATAAATTGAAATCTTGTACAGGGCAAATATCCATGAACTTACTTCTTACATTCACCACAGAAACGAGCACCAGTGTGATATTAGCATACCTAACAAGTTGAATGCACCAGAAGTTTTTCCATGTGCTTTTGAGTATTCAGTGCTGAAATGGTAAGAAAATATCAAAATTCCTTTGTGCTTGATTCACGAATTGGAGTAATTTCACTTAGTCAGGAAAAGGATTAAAGATTCCAGGGCAGACCTCATTATACCACGTGGAGAGCCTTTCAATGTCGATTCGTTTCAGATGCTAAATGCCAAGAGAGAGTTTTTGCAGCCAAAGCACCTAAATCAAAAAGTGTTAGATGAAAAAATAAACCTAGAGACAATGTGTTATTTGGCAGAAGTAGAACAATATAATGAATAAACATCCAATGCAAAGAAGACCAGCCACCTGAAGCATAAAGACGACCTCTCCTTGTATAGGTTGCCTAGGATCAGTTTGTATATGTGGGCTAAAATGAACCTTCTTATTCACATTATCTGGCTTGGAGTCAAACAAAAGAAATTTAATGAAACTCAAAGGACTTCAATTTTGTTAAGGAAAATATAATACAGAGCAGCCCTTGGTCTTACTTGGCAAAAATATGTTTGTGATGCTTTGGGATGATGGCTAATACTTGCTGCTGCCTAAGACCTTCTTTATCCGTATATGTTTGACATGTTAGAAGTTGCTTGCAAAGAAAAACATGTCTCAGCCTCAACTATGCATTACTAAATAAATTCTTCATTATGCTAATGGAGTGAAAGATACCTGATTTAGAGATGTAAGTTTCAGGTCCATGGATGAGATATCCAGGGTCTGTTGCTCCAAAATATCGGTCAACTTGTAAGCAACAGTACCAAGGTGGTCAATGGCATTGACAAGAGCTCGTACAGCATAATCCTTAAGATTGTCCAGCACCCTTGCAAAAAAAAAAAAAAAAACACAATATATATAAGCAGAATTACCAGGATGAAAGAAAATTAAATATATTAAATAACTAATCTCTAGGAAATTATTGCAATTCTAGATAGTCCAGTGAAAGGCAAGTTATGTTAAATATCAAAAGATCAATAGAAGTGCTCCATTCTTAACAATTCAAAGAAAGAACATCATGCAAACAATTAAACGTATACTAACAAAAAAAGCAAATGCAAGAAGCTATATCATATGAAGACCTCTAAGAAACAAAGTTTGGCAAAATTACTTAGATAAGTTAAAAAGTCTTACATTTGCTTTTGTTCACTGTTAAGATATGACTTCTCGCAATACTCCGCTGCAGAGTAAAGTTGTGGTCTGAGGTTCTTGAGTTCCTATGGAGATATAAAATGACAAAAACAACGAATGAACATTTTGTTAAAGGGTAACCATGAATATATATCTCAAGTAGACACGCAGAAGACATCCATAAGAGTACAAAAATATCAAGCGCTTACAATAGTTACACAGGCAGAAATAAAATACAAAACATTTGCATCTTATACATAAGAGCATCTCAGGAGACCACTAAGCCAGGCTGCAATGCACCTGGAGAAACAGCTAACAACCAAAATTTGAACTGAACCATCTAAACTGATGAATGAGATCAAGCACAACACACAAGTCCCAAATTGAAAAAGAAACAATGGCAAAAGCCAATAGGCCACACATCGCTGCCATCAATTCTAGACCTAGATTAACACCAATAACCAAAACTACCAACGGTGAATTCCAACACAAAATAAGAGGAAAAATCAACAAACTAAAACTAAACCAGCTTAATTAATTCACAAAATTTAACCCAACTGCCGAATCTCATTCCATTTTCTTCCCTCCTTTCCACCTCATATAAACCAAAACAAACATTTACTCAAACTTTAAGTCAACCAGAAACGCGTAGCACAATTCTTCCTAGATCTGATCCAAACTATCCACCCAAAACTCAAAAACAAAATCACACACAATGAAGCAGATTTACCTGTAATGCCGAAACAAAACTCTTACTTCTCTCCATTGACACTTCGTCAAACGTCATACTCCGATTCTCCCGCCGACCTTTCTCCACCTCCATTAAACACACCCAAAAAACACCGAATTCAACTCAAAACACCAGAAACTTCCTCCGACACTCAATCATCAAAGCCCTAACAACATCAAACACAAAACACTCCCTTCACCACCAAACTCACCCAAAAAAACCAACCACCGCGCAACAATTCGCTGAATTAAGTTCAGTTAACATAGATTTGGAGGCAAGCAAGATATAGACACATGAGGAATGCGGGGTGGAGTGTGTGTAGCAGAAGCAACCCCGGGAAGTGCGTTGTAGTTGTAAATTGGGTCGGAAGTTGAAGAAAAAGAAGAAAGCGACGTCGTTGGTATTTATTTGGGAGCAGATGGGAAAGTAGAAAGGTAGTTGAACTGGAGAAGACCACTTGTGGGCCTTTTCATTTTAAATGCTTATAGGAATTTTGTTCTTTTCTCCACCCTTCCCTAAAATCTGCATTCACCCCAATATTCCTCTTTGTTTCTAAATAAACAAGAAAATTGCATAAAACCCCATGTGTTACAGAAATTCAGCTAAAAAAAAAATCGCGTTAAAAGTATATTCAAAAAAGTTCTTGTTTTTTTGAATTGTACACTCTCTTCTTGTCGTTTATTTAGTTTGATGGTGTTAATTTTTTTTTGTAATTTTTTGTTATATCCTTATGTATTATAAAAATATATATATTATAATGACCGTAACCTTTCATTTTTACAATGAACAGTCTCGATATTATGTATTTAAAAAATATTATATAATATAATTACATATAAATTTATCATACATATATAATATTTATATAATAAGGGTAAATTACAATGAGCTCTCCTGAATTTTATTTTAATTACAAATATCCCTTTGTTGTTTGAAAATTACAAATACCTCCTTCAAACTAAAAATACCCTCTTATAATGAGTTGCCACAAGGGGGTATATGTAATTTCAGGAGGGTATTTGTAATTTTTCATATAACAAATGAATATTTGTAATTATCACAAATCTCAGAAGAGCCTGTGGTAATTTACCCTAGAAATAATATAATACATATACATTGTTGTCGCTGGAGCGCACCGTCCCACCTCCACTGGTGTCGCCCAGACCTGAGTCGATAACGGGCGTTGCCGCCCAGATTATCGTGCCTAGATCTGAGCTATAACGGGCCCAGATCTGGATGAGCGACAACGACCGTCACTGACCAGATCTTGTATCGAGCGCCCCCAATGCCCAAACGTCGGGAGGCGAAATAGTGGCGGAGGCAGAGGCCCGGACGTGGAGGCCGAAGGTGGCCTGCGGCTTGAGGGAGACGACCCCTTTTTCTGTTTTCTTTTTTTTTTTATATTATTTATGTATTGTATTTTTTTGTTTTGTAAATTTAATATAAAGAATTAATTTAATTATGTTATTTTTATGTTTAAATATAATTTAAAAAGTTCAAATTTATTTACCGCAATTTATATAAATAATACTATTTTAAAATTTATTCAACATAAAATTAAATTAATTAATATATTTAGAAATTAAATATTTTAAATAATATTAAAATAATTCTAAAGTTCATATTTTATATGTAAACTATGTATAATAGTTTAATTTGATGCAATAATATTTTTATATAAAAATATTGATGAATATTAATTAATAGTATTTATTATAGTTTTCTTTTTGGTGAACTTATAAAAAAATATTAGCTCGAACCCGATTTGATCAAATTTATATTAATTATATGATAAGTGCAATATTCTTGTCGTGTGATTTTGTACAATTCAGTAAAAGTGACATATTACATAACAAGTATGGCACACTTGCTTTGAGATTGAGTTGGTTCGGTCAAACCTAATTCGGACAAAAATATTTCTTTAAACACATATAATTAGATAAATATGATATAACTTTAAAAATAAAAATTAATATACGATTAAAATCCAAATAATGATTAACATAAGTGAAAGTGAACAATAAATATAATAGTATACTGATGATTAAACGATAATGTTGACTATTCAAAACAAATAAGAGTTTTTATTCGTATAATGTATAAGAGTATAATTGATATTTTAAAATTTGGTGTTCTGACGCCACAAATTGTCAATTGTGAATAAAAAAAAGTTTTTGTTTTTCATATTAATGTGGATTACACTTACATGAATTTAATTATTAACTAGCGCACGGAGCATTTAAATTTTTATTAGATTTATTTATTTAAATTGAACAACTTATCAAAGCTACTGAAATTATTTTTTGAATCTAAATATGCATCAATTGAAAATTGCTGGTAATATCAAGTGATTGTTTTATATAAAAAATAAGTATATTTAAGGGCATTTTGGTCCAGACACATATTACCAATCAAAATTAGTTAATTTAAGATCCTCGCGCTTAATAAATAGTATAGGTAGTTATCGATGCATCAATTATAAAAGTTACTGTTTGGGATCAACCCTCCAGTGACTTTTTCAAATCGAAACCTAACTCAACTATTACAAAGATAATTGGGTTTTCAAACCCACCACTAAGACATTACAGTGGTTAACCTGAGCATGTCAAAATGCGGATACAGATTTAGATATCTACGTGATACAAAATATTGATGAATAACAAACTAACTGAACAGTGTGTGTCGGAATGAAAGGCTCAGGGAGCCTAGATCCGGAGAATGGGGTCTCACGGCCACAAGAACAACACACAGATAACCACGAGGGTTTTGACCCACCAAGGGTCACACCACCACACAGATTACAAGCTCACAAAGAAAAATCCAGTTTCGGCTTTAGAGAAGAGAGAAGAAGAAGACTTTTATTCACTCATCATTCGATAAGGAAAACCATGGTTTTATAGTGTAGGAAGAAATGAAAACGGTAAGAGAAGAAGGCGGCCAAGGGGAGTTCCGAAGTCATCGGAAACTCCAAGGGGCAGAACCCAAGAAGTTGAAGAAGAAAAAAGAGTCGACGCTTAAGGAGAGAAGGGAAAAATGAGGGTTAGTGCAACCCATTTGGAATAAGAATAGGTAGCGGGTCGGGTAGACGTGTTTGGGTGGTGGATCGGGTAGGAGCTTAGTGGGCCAAACCTGATAGTAGGACTTGAGCCATCCAAAGGCATTTGGGTTTTGGGCCGGAGACTTGAGCCTACCTGAATGGTCATGGGCCACATTTTATTTCAACATTTACAAATTTATGATTGAGTTGAAAATATCAATAAAAATAAATAAAATTATTGCTATTAAAATATACCAATACCAAACTCATAACCTTGTGGTGCATGTTTCGAGCGCGTTTGAAATGAAAGTCCATATATAAAATGGTCAAATTGCATATTACCCTGTATTTTTTAAATTCAGTAAATTTTTCTTTTATATTTTAAAAATAGACAAAAAAAATTCCTATATTTTTTAAAATATAGCACACTTGCTCCTTGCCGTTGATTAAAGCTAATGACGTTTTTTTATATCAAAAAACTTTTATGCCCTTATTTTTTATATATTGTTTTTTTATTTCATGACCGTTTGATTTTTTTTATTACATAATAGTCGTATGATTAAATCAATCCATCTCAACTTTTAGATATTAAATTATTAAGGGTTAAGATTTAATTAAATTTGATATATATATATTTATAATTATAAAATATAAATTATTATTTATTAAAAAAAAAAAACCCATCCCCCTTCCCGTCCAACCCACCCCAAGCCTCCCTTCCCCCCGTTCGGCACCCTAACCCCCTTGCGTCGCCCACCATCGTCCCCCCAACTTGGGCGACCGTTGCGTGCGGTCACCCATGGATGATCTGCGCAACCACAACACAACGGTTGTCCAAAGTAGATTTGAGCGACAACGGGCGCCATCTGCACGACCACAACGCAGTGATTGCCCAAAGTAGATCTGAGCGACAGTGGGCGCCGTTGCCCAAATCATTCATGGGCAACCGCATCATGTCAATTGCCCATGGACGTGACCGTCACCGTTGCTCAATTTTTAAATATTTGATATAAATATTTAAATTTTAAAAAATGAACTTAGTACATTATTTTTTGTAGTATGATTTTAATTAAATTTTTTAATTTAAATTATAATTTTATAAAAAAATATTTTTTTGTATCTTGATATTTAATAAGTATATTTAAGAACAAAATTATTATCTTTCAGAGAGTTGAAAATGCAAAAAAGAAAAAAAAAAAAAAACAAGGTTAAAAGAAGTATATTTGATCATGGTAATCTTAAACACAATATAGGGATATTTTTGTAAATTAATAGCAAAAAACTCACGCCTACCCGCACCACTTGCAAGTACATCCCACCTTCTATTAGTATCTAACGAAAGGGGAGTTTCACACACGGTTTTAGAAATTATGGTGATTTTTTTTCTTATTTTTAAAAAATAGGGGAGTATTTAACTATTTTAAAAAATACAGGGGGAAAAATACAATTTGACCATAAAAAATACAGTTTAGCACTGTAATTTATCAGGTCAAACTTGCATTTCGAATGCGAACACTTTTTTCTATAATCACTTTTAAAATTAAATTCAATCAAAATCATGTTAGGATAAAAGTCTCCAACACAGCTAAAATTATTTTTCATTTAATTACTCATTATGCCCCATTAAATCTATATTATTTATTAAGGGTCATGTATTTAGACTACTACTTTTGCCCTTACTTTATTGTTTTCAAATAAAAAACTACACCTTTTAATTAATTAGTTATATTAATAACTTTCTATTCATACACAGTTAACATTAATTTATTATTCATTTTATTTACTTTTTTATTCATTTTATTTATTTTTTAAAAATCCACGTATCGAATGTGTTCTTATCGCTAATATATTTTTTAATTTCTTCACGACCCTTAAGAATGAGGTTAATTTAGAACTGAACTATATTCTACATTTGCATAATTAATTATGAACGTTGTAAATTCAAATTTCATAATTATTTTTTTTCAAAATCGATTATTTTATAATCAATCATACAACTGTCGAATCAAATTGTATCTCAAACTACCTCCCACGATTTCATGAGAGAATCATAGGGGCACTTATTACTAATCGACACTCATATTTATTGGGAAATAACAATTCAAAAACGTTGACAATGATTTAAATTCACGTGTAATAACGCTCCATTCTTTTTTGAGTAAATCAATTATAATATATCATGAATTTTAATTATCGACAATCAATATGTACCCATTAAAAACCAATTTTTAATATGTATAATTTATCAAAAATTATAATTATAATACGCAAACAACTACTCATTAAAATAGTTAATACTCACATACTCATATGACACGAACCCATAACCTCTTAGTCGTAGAGCTTTAATTTCAACAATTAAACTAAGCTAATGACAAGAATATGATATTTCAATTATTGATAGTTAAAACTCATTTTTTTTTTTTTAGTTATTTTCTTTAACTATACAAATTCAAGTATAAATATTTTATTCAAGTCGACAAATTTAAATTCAACCCACAATATGATTAAACTAGATACCAAGAAATAACTCGAATAATTAAATGTGGAAATTCCCCTAATTTTATGTTAGATTAGGTAAAAGTTCTTTCAAATTTGATTAATTAACTATTTATTAAATTTATAACTCAAATATTATATTGAAAAAATATTCAAATTTATAACTTAAAATCACGGGCTATACGAAAAATGTGGCCATGAGACCTAGCCCAGCCCAATACCAGCCGGACCCCGGTAATGTGGCCCAGCCCACTTCATCAATTAATTTCATCCGAATAATTGATTGGAAAAATTATATTTTTACTCCTATTAATTAAATTTATTTTCATTTTTTATTTATTATAATTTTATCACATTATATCTTATAAGTTATAAATTTTCTCAGTTTTCTGACTTTTTTATCTAATAATTAAGGGTTAAATACACTTTGCACCCCTAAACTATGAATAAAATACATTTACACCCCTAAACTATCAAACGTGACAAAATAGCCCCTCATGATATACACTAATTTTTTTGACATACCCTTATTATTTATACCCCTAAAGTATCTACATTATAATCATTCTCCTAAATATAATCTGAATTATTATAAATTTTTTTATTTAAAATAAACACTACCCAAAATTTATGATTTTTATACTGAGTATATAATTTGTATAAACTCCATAAATTTACAATTCTTATATTTTTACATAACTGGTAAAAAATTACATAAATTTTTCTTGTGCTGAATAAAAATTTATAAGTTATATAACATACCAGTTTTAAAATATTATATGCATTTTATATTGACACATATTTACATGTACTTTTTAATATAATTTATTTACTTTATAAATATATTTTCATATATTGAGCTTGTAAATATTTTTTGTGTTTTATAAATTATAAAAAACATAAATTATTAATATTATTTTATAAATAAAATATGACTAAAATTTTAAATAAGTAAAAATAGTTTGGGGAGATATTTTTAATAAAACATATTTTAGGAAGTAAAATAGAATGTACAGGGTTAAGTGAGAAGGGCAATTTTGTCCTATCAATAGTAAATTATTTTGTCAGGGATGTTTTGATTACCTTTCATACTTTAGGAGTGTAAATGAGACAAAATGCATAATTTAAGGGTGCAAAGTGTATTTAACCCAATCATTAATGAAGGAGTTACGGAATTATTTGAACTAATGACTTTATGACTTTTTTTTAATTATTGAACAAAAAAAATCATATGAAGACTAAACATAAAAGAATAAAATAAAATAAATTTATAAGATACAATATGAAAAATGGATAATTACGCTCTTATTTCCTGAGATTTGGTGTAATTATATGTGCACTCTTGTATTTTCAGAAATTACATCTAGCACTCCTAAGATTTATTTTCGTTTAAAAAATAAATCCATTCGTTAGTCAAAATTCACCAAAGTTGCTAATATTAATAAAACAAAAATTATATTAACCCCCAATTATCTTATTACTGATTTATTGCAAATCAAATAAATCTTTTTTATGACAAGAATTACCTTCATACGTCTTCATGCGTTAATGTATATGAGAAGGTGTAATGATAGTTTAGTTCGAAAAAAGTTGTTTCACCTACATTAAGTCAGTAATAAGTTGATCGAGAATAAATATAAATTTTTATTGAATTTTTTGTTAATATTAATAAATTTAGTGAGTTTTAACTAATCAGTAGACTTATCTGTTAGATAGAAATAAATTTTAAGTGTTAAATATAATTTTTTAATTTATAAAAAATTTATGTGTTATTACGTTAAATATAAAAGAAGGAGCGTGTGGTTATCCCAATGGAAAATCGTACTAAATGGGACAAATTGAAAAAATTGCTAACATATCGGATAGAAAAGTAAGTGTAGTGTTTGGATTCGTTTTCTGAGTGTTTTGTTGTATTTTGTGGAGATAGAGAGAGAAAAACAAAGATAAATAAGTATGTGTTAGAGATAATGTGTATTTGGATTTGTTTTTAGAGATAATTTAAAATAAGTATTATATATTTGATGTTGTGTTTTTGGAGACAAAAATTACTGTTTATTGTCAAATCATACCTTTTTTATTGGGTTGTATGTTTAATGTTGTATTTGGAAGATAAAAATCATTGTTCATTGTCAAATCATATATTTTTTATATATATTTATGTATATGTGTGTATATACATATATATATGTATGTATTTATTTTAAAACAATTAAAAACACCTAGATAAGGTGAATCTGTATGATGGCAAATATTGGGTATTGTAAACACAGGTATGTTGTGTACAATTGTAGATTGAAAATTCTCTGTATAGCATACTGATACTTGCTACTTGTGAAAACTACATTATATCCTAGCATGGCTCATGCTGACAGAAAATTTTTCCCCAAATCAGGTTTGACCAACCAAATAAATACCAGAAAGTGTGATGCACTTGCTGGATTATCACTTTTATGAATTGTACGCCAATCTCATGTCAAGAATATTACACTTGACAGTTATTTGGTTCATATCCGGAAATTCATTTCCCTAGTATTTAAGACGTTGAGTTTCGGTACTGAGTAGAATCTTTGATGCTAAAGAAGCCATTGATTAATTATTTTCCATGGTTATTGAGGTGAATTACTTCTTGGGCTTTGTATGATTGTGTATCTGCAATTGGTTCTTGCCTGTTATCAAGTTTGCCATTGATGCAGAAAATTATGCAAGAAAATGAGAAGTAAACATTCTTGACCAGAGGAATGTGCATTGGTAAACTAGAACAGAGGGAAACTGCTCTGCTTACATTCCTAGCTTGGGAGATACCAATCATAGATGTCTCGTCTAATATCGATGCCAGTGTTTACGGTACTGTGGATAGCTAATTTCACTGTGGCGACTGGAAAGCAACTCAATGGATAATCTATGGAGTGGGTGTCAGAACTCGTGTTTTGATAGGCAAAACCTTTGGTTTAGTTGGTAATGGTTCATGGTGATGTAAGTACCTTCATAGGTGATGACATGTATGGATTTTGGTGTCTGTTCTAACTTGCGGTGGTAATTGGAGTTGAAACCATTCAAATTTTGAAAGGAAAGAAGAAGTTGTGAATTATTTAAAAACATATTGGTCCGATCTGCATGTAAGGTTTCATACAACGTTATTAAAAGCTGTTAAAGAAAGTGCAATAGTACCTACTCCATTCAAATCCTAGTTTTCTATTTGTAGTGAAACATGGTAAGGAAATCAGCAGAGTAACAAGTAAAGTCTTGACAAGCTGTCTGAACATCTTCATCCATGTGTGTTTACTGCTTCCCAGAGCAAGTTCTTGGGAACAGGGGAAGAGAAATCTCTGGCCTCCATTGCTGCAGTTCTTAAAGTCCTGTAAGTCAACTTATTGGCATCGAGAAACGAAAGACTCCGGTAAGGCAAGTTGTGCTTCTTACACAGGTCCTGGACCAAGGGAGAAATATTCCTGAAATGGCACCTAGGCAGCCTCGGAAACAAATGATGTTCGAGCTGGAACTGCAGTCCTCCAAAGAACCAATCCATCCGAGGCGAGCACGATATGTCAATCGTCCCACTAGTCTGTTTCTCGAACCAGTCGTTTCCTTTTGGAGCTCCAACATACACATTTGCAGCGAAATGGTTCAAACAGAACTGGATGTGCTGAATTGAGGTGACGCAAAAGCTTGCTAGGACAAAAAGGATCCTTTCGTTCCAGTTAGGCAAACGTGAAAGGAGAAGAGGGAACCAGGTCCAGAAAACAAGAATTCCGAATATGTTGAGTGCTCTGTCAGGGACTTTTCTCTTTGGTGAGAACAGAAGCAATAATGTCTGCACATACAGATTGACTCTGGCAACGCACATCACCGGATAGAATGTCAAATGCTGATAACTCACAAGAAACCTTGCCATGGAATCGAATGTGAGTTTCCTGCCGTAAAATTGGGAGATCAGGGATTGAAACAGTCTTGATGATACGGCAAAAAAGGGCAAATGCTGAAGATCAGGATCATGGTCTAGGCTGTTGCAGGCAACGTGATGGGCGTTGTGCGTCCATTTCCACCAAGCAATGCTGATCCCTGTCAGGCAATTCCCGGTCACAATCTGCGCGAGTTTGTTGAATCCACGGTTCATCATTATCTCATAGTGACCGGAATCGTGGCCCAAATAAGTCACCTGCATCCAGGCAAGCCCCAAAATTGCAGCGGAAAGCATATGAATCCAGAAACTATTGCAGTAAAGAACGCCGTATAGACAGGCGTAAAAGAGCAAAGCAATGAAGCACAATGAATAAATAACACCGTGGCCTTTCTTCTCAAACATCCCTGATTTTGCAAACTGCGTAACGAGCTTTCTGTAGTCCTTGGAAACATCTGAAACCTGGAAATCTTCCAGGTGGTAGCCCGTGAAGAACTTGTCAAGATGTTTCCAGGCGGAACCTGGATGGAAAGCAATGAAAGCATCTGTGACATCTTGACCAGCCAAATGCAGGAGAGGTGTAGCCCCACCAGGGTGAATTTTTGCCCATTCTGTGACATTGTAAACCTTTCCCTGGACCGAAAGCCAGAGGTCGTCAGGCTTGTTGTGCTTCTTCAGCTCATCCGACGTTATGTATTTCTTCACGTTTTCCGCCATTTTTGCTGAAGAAAACAAGAGAAAACCCTCAATGTATTACCACAGAATCGGCAAGAAATTCAATCCCCCCTTCAAATAACAGGAAACTTGAAAAGGGGATGGATGATTAGATTGAATAAATCCCCTTATGAGAAGGGGTCTGGTGTTTGAACTTCAGATGCTTTTTATGTATTTTTATATAGAATTTGTTCTACAGTTTATTCTTGTTATTACTGTCAAGATTGTCGGTTCAGACAGTTTATATGATTGGGGAATTCGTGTTCATGGCGAATCATGCGGTGAACTGTTATCACCTTATATTTCGCGTGGCTCGAATTTACAGGGAATGGTTCCATCTATCACTAATTATAGTTGTTATTCTAATTTGAACAATAACTAAAATTAGGTTTCATATTTTTCAGCCAATCATAGTTCATAACATTTAATGGTTTGCTAATTTTGTCTCCTTATTCCCTGTTTGATCGTATAATTATGAAACATATGGAAAACAAAAAAAACATCAAAAGCAAGACACAAATTACTTGATGACGTGGGAAATTCTTCTACGTTCATGGTTTGCTCAAAAGAAGAAATTTAGTCTCTCTAATCCCTGTTTGATCAAATAATTATGAACCATATGAAACACGAAAAAAAAAAATTCAAAAGCAAGACACGACAAATTACTTGATGACGTGCAAAATTCTTGTACGTTCATGGTTGCTCAAGAAAACGAAATTACAAAAACGCAAGCTTGCTAATTTTAGTCTCTGTAATCCGTGTTTGATCGTATAATTATGAAACATATGAAAAACGAAAAAAAGTTCAAAATCAAGACACGATAAATTACTTGATGACGTGCAAAATTCTTCTACGTTCATGGTTGCTCAGAAAAAAAGAAATTACAAAAACAGAAGCTTCTTTCAATATCTATTTCCTCTTTCTGCTGAAGTCCAAGGCGACGAGCAAAAAGTCTCATGAAGACTGCTAAAACAAAGAATTACTCCTACAGTCATGCATGTTAGTGAAAATCCAGGAGGGGACCTATGTTTCTTGTGTATGTCTTGAATTTTCGGTGTTTTCGTCCTTCAACTTTCTGGCTCCCGACTTCTGTTTACTTCCCCGACATATATGGGACAGATGTCGGCTGCTTTTGCTCCTCTTCTTTAGAACTATTCGGTACTTGTGTGAGGAATTGGGACGATTGCTCACTCTTGAAAGTGTGTGACGAATGAGAACCAATTGTCACTAGCACTCATAGTGGAGACAAAAAGTGTGGAATTTTTCGTTTTCAAGATATGATGTCTGTTCCTTATCCTATATATGTGTGTGTAGATTCTTTCTACGGATGGCTAATGTTGTTTTGATGAGTATGTTTATTGTTCTTGCAGTTTAGAATGACGTAATTATATCTTTTTAATTATTACAACCCTGTTTTCTTGCTAAAAAATATTTGGTTTTGCAAGTGTGTAATCCTGTTGTTGACTGGAATATTGATCCATCTTTGTGACCACAAACATTGCTGGTTGCCTTTCCTGTAATGAACTGCATTTTAAGTGTACAGGAAATTCTGGCATTCCCTCTCAAAAAAAAAAATTCTGACATTCGTTCCGTTCGGCTTGATTTGAACTAATTTATTGTCATGTGATTGATGAGAGTTACAATGTTATATTATTAATATTAAATAATTCTCATCTCTAACAACTTAAACTTTTGAATGAGGTGGTCGTTTAACAATATATGACAAGTGTACGCTTTCTTTGTGATTAGTTTGGTCCAGCCAAATCTGATTTGAATAAACTTTTTCTCTATGAGTTTAATTATGACATCATAAGTGAAAACTTGTTTATCATGGTTAAGTCGTATTTATTAAGCAAGATCACGTTCCTAAAATAGTGTATAAAAAGTTAAAACTATTTGATATCGATTTAAATTGGAGGGATCTATGTTAGACAAATCAAGGGACCGGTCTTGATGTTACCCCTTTTCACATTGGTTGAGTGACAACTTTTGAATTTTCAAGAAGAGTCTGGTTTTCTTTTCCTCACGTAATCGACTTTTAGAGTTAGGCGGGAACCATGATAGTAATATAGAGAATGACACTACTAAAAGCTAGAGCGGGAGATCTTCATGAATTCGTGTTTGAATTATTGCTAGTCTGCACCCAATGCGAGTGTGAGTCAGTGCTGGCCCAACAAGAAGTCCACCCAGAAGTGTGTGAAACTTTGGGTGAACCAAGAAGAATGTAACATAAGAGTTGATTCTTTACGATGACTTTAGGGTTGCAAATAACTTGGAATAACCTATTTTGTTATGCATTTTTAGTGCTTGGACATTTTAATCTTCTCGACCTTTCTAATAAAAGATCTTAATCTGATCGATTTGAAATTCTTGTTTTTCGCCTAAAGGTAGAGTTCCTTAACGATCCAAAACTCCCCTGACTAGTCAACAGCAACCAACCTCTCTAATTTCAACCCAAATCACTATCTTCAACACCATTATTAAACTCAAATCTTAAAAATAATTATAAAATCAAACATACGTCACTTAAAAAAAAAGCAAAAAACTACAGTAATTTTGTCAAACCACAACGTTGTAAATTCCACGTCTGACGTGGACATAAATTCCAACTTAAATTGATATTTGTCGACTTTAAAAATTATATGATAAATGCAATACATTTATTGTATAATTGATATATAATTAAAAAAATGATCATTAACATAAGAAATATATCATATTTATTTAGTTGGATCCAACTTAATTCATGTAAGAATTTTGCAAAGAGAAGTTGTCATATGGGGGTATGGAAGCCAAACAACATTGAGGCACAGGACAGCTGTAATTGTAAACATGGAAGAAATTGAAGTGAGAAGTCTTGGACGCATGCAATTGGCAACTTCTGCTATATCAAATGCGTAAGGACAAGGAATTTGAGTGCCTGCCTGCAGGCTGCACCTACCAATCAGCAATCAGCAATCAGCAATCAGCAAACAGCTTGGTCTCTCGCCTTATGATCTGTTGCCGATTTGCTCAAATCTTTCCCATAAACCTTTGACATCACATCTTTTCTCATAGACAGTCCCTTGCATGATTATAACTGCCTTTTGGTTTACTTATGTTTTTATTCATGTAATTTTACTATTTTGGTATTCTAATTCTGTAATTTATTATGACTGTGAAATGGCTATACACCTTTTTAGATTTTCAATCATAGGACAATTTTGGCTGAAACTTTTAAAGTTGGTTAGAAAGTGACACGCTTTAATTTTTTGAGCAAATTAATAATTGAGAAAACACATCTTATTAGTTGATTTTTATTGATATGGCAAATGGTAAAAAAAAAAAAAACGGGGACTGATGTGGCATAAGTTGCCACGTCATACCTACTAACATAGAATGGTCATGTTCCCCCAACCCCACCACTTGGCATATCAGTGGTTTAGTTGCTAAATTTTTATTTGAATTTCACGAGTTCGAAGCTCATCTTTTTAGAATTATGGGTTGGTGATGGACGGATTATAACGATTGATCCTATGAGTCTTTAGTTTGATGATATGTATTACAGTAATCAAGTTAGATAATGGTTTAATGAGTTTTAATGTAATAATAATTAGACATCTATAATAAGTTAGACCGACTTAATCTTTTTAATAAAATAAAATATGTATATATATATATATATATACACACACACGTTTGGAGTGACATACAAGCAAATCTAAATAAACACCCCTTATAGTCCTTTTAGAATTTGCTAATGTCGGGAATTGTCAGTGTAATTATCCCTTTAATTTATACATAAGTCCTGCATATTGTTTTGCAAATTTATTGTCTCACATATACTAAAATATACTCCAGTATTGGATGATTTTTCTATTTCAAATTATATTATATGTTTATATTTCATATAACATATACACACTAGACAAATGATCACATTTGATTACGATTAATTGTCATGGTTAACAACAAATAGCCGTAGTAAATAGTTATTGATCACGGTCACACAACGGTTGTTGGCCGTGATTTTTGCGAGGGTAGCTAAAACATTTGTTATGATTTTTTATAGTGAAAAAGCTAATTTTTTTGCGTCGAATTTATTTATATAATCATAGTTAATAGTAGTCATTTACCATAATATTTAGTCATAGCCACTAACATCCTAACAAATAGTAATTCTTTTTCTAGTGACATACTATGTGTATAAAGATCATGCCTATTATTTATTTTATTTAATAAATACATACATACATATAATATTATATATATATATATTATTTAATGAAATAAAAAATAGGACATGAAATAAAAAATCCAATCTACTCCATCATGGGCATCTATCCTAACTTACTATATATATAAAGCAAATTCTTGTCATTCATTCCCTTCTCAGACTACTCCCTCTTCACTATGGAAAACTCTCAACCATTAGCCACGGAGAGTTTCTCCTACAGCTGGTTGACAGTCACAGACACAAAACCATCTCCCTCCGACAACCTCCGACCGAAACTCCCCGAGAAAGAACAGAACATCTTCAACTTCGACGTTCCTGTCTCAACACCACCTACAGCCCTCGTTCACGCTGACGAAATCTTCTCCGACGGCCAAATCTTGCCAGTTTACATAGACAGATCATGGAACGTCGTCGACACCGCGACCATTCCAGCTTCTTCTCCCGCCTGCCATGTTTGTTCGAATTCGCCGTCGTTTCCTCCAAGAACTACATCATTTGTTGATAGACACAAACATCTCTTGTACGAGATGAAATGGATCATCAGATCAACATCACCGACTAGAATCTTGCACAAGTGTTTGAAAGTAGTTGTCAGGCAGTTATGTAAGGGAATAGGGGGCTCGAGGAAGAGCAGCAGAGTCGATGATCTTGAACGGAAGGCGTTCGAAGTCCGAAGCTGTCGGAGTTATGATAATTCTCTTGAGACGTCGCCAAGATCGAGTTCAGCTAATTATTCAGTGGTTGATATCAAGAAAACAGGCGGCGACGACGTCTATCGTGGATCCGGAGACGTCGTCGAGCACTGGAGGAGTTCGCCGGCACAGGCTTGGCCGAGGTTAAGCCCTTCTCGTTCAAGTAATGTTTGGTTTGATGCTGAGAATTCAATCCATGAGGCTATTCTCTATTGCAAGAGATCAATAGGTATGTTAACATAGATTTATTTGTATTTTAGCATAATTACGTTGATACCTCTTAAGTTTATGTATATTACAGAAAAAGACCATAAGATTTTCAGAATTATCAATTATGTCTATCCTTGAACTCATCATGTAATGTAAAGCAGTGTTACAGCGAAATTACACTTTTAGTTTCATTGGATAGGAGTTCAATATTTTTTGCCGATACATTAGGTCTTATGCTTCATGAAAATTTAAAAATAGTTCTTAAATTGGGAAAACTTGATAAATTTAGTTATTAGCTTTACGTGATTTTCAAAATCGTCCAACCATTGAGAAAATTTGACACTTTTAGTCCCATGTCCAAATTTCATAAAGTATAGGACTAAATGCATCGAGTTTGACATCATTTTTAAAATTTTGTAAAACAGGTTACTAAAAATATTAAATACCGTATCCCATGAGACTAAAAATATATAATTTTACCGAGTGTTCGTGTAATTTTTCAATTTATAGAATGTATATATAATTTTTCTCAAACGTTCTTCTTTTCGATGTCTACTTAAAAATACAATTTACAAATTACCAAAATTTGATGGCAATTAACATTTTCCAATTTCTACGTTTCAGAAAAATAAAACGGATGTGGTTTTCGAGTAGACGAAAGAAGAGCGGGAACGAGAAGATCAAATTTGAAGAAATGCATGGCAAAGTTCTTGGAAATGCATGCATATATATTCTCATCAAGAACTTTAAGCATTCGAGAGTTCAAGAAATTAAGTTATCGCCAATCTTTCAATTTTAATTGGAAAATATCTTGAATTGTACTTTCGGCAATGGATGGGATCCATGCGTTCTGAGTCATTGATCACTTTTTTTAAATTTTATACCTATTACATTGAAAATATTGCATTTGGGAGAGAGAGAGAGAGAGAGAGAGTGTGTGAGCACGACACAGACAAGAACTGGATAAATCGGAATTCTGCAGCAAACAACAACCTTAAGTTTGTTGCATGAAAACAACAATAGACAATGAGGGTCCATGTGAAGACATCTTGCTACCGTATAAGCCATATTAACACCATACCTTCTTGTTTCTATCTCCTTGTCTTTTCCTTGCATCCATGCATATCCTCTATCTGATGTCCAAATGTGGCATAAATCAGCCCTCGTCGGGGGGACCAACCCTCCAACAAATCCTACTTGTCCTCAGCTAAACAACGTCCGTCTATCGTTGTCTCAACCCAAGTCATACAAACAAGAAACGAGAGCAAATTAAAGACGACGAATGAACTACATCCCACATCACGAATTGTCAAGTTTTCTTCGTTATTGATCCCTAAAGAACGAACGATGACACGGGCTGATGCTCTTGCTTTATCTTCTAGGCTTAGCGGACAGAAACAGAAAGGCAAGTTCATTAGAACAGACTATGGATTTGGGAAATACGAAAAGAGATGGATATATGGCATAGTTAGGACAGAATCTAAGTTGTAAGAGCTTCTCCTTTGTGGAAACAGAGATAGTTCTTGGCATGATTAGAGCAGGGGACCAGAGACATTGCTGCGTACACAACCAAACGTGTCGGAAATCTCAAGTATCACGTGTTCGTGTTCGTGGTTGAGTTTAGGTTCGTGTCCAATCCAAACAACGACAATGTAAGGCCGGCTGCGACCAAATGTGAACAAATAAACTAATGCGCTAACGAAAATCAGAACATATATGTAAGAGAGTGAAGCATATACAGGGGAAGTTGTGTGTGTATTGAGGAAATCTCATCGTCCACTCGTTTTGGGACCATTTTTGGTGTCGGAAAGTAAAAGATGATGATAGCCGACAAGGCCGATGAGGGGAAAATAGTTTTTGCAAAGAAGAAAACTGAATTTGTCAGAAGTGGGATTTGAACCCACGCCCTGTTACGAAGACCAGAACTTGAGTCTGGCGCCTTAGACCACTCGGCCATCCTGACTGATGGCAGAACAGCTTTAATTTTACTTATATACTGAATTTGACAATGCTATAGGATCACATTATCTCCTGTCCATGAATTTGAACCCACTTCAACAATTTTTATCAGTTTTTTCTTCTCTCAACTTTTTTTTTCAATAAATTAGTTTTCGTTGTATGCAGTTTCCGCGAACATACAAAAAAAATAATTATAAAAGATGATTAAAACATTATGAAAAGAATAAATTATAACTATAAATTTAATAAATATAAAGAATTAAGGTGAGCGAGGAATGTGGAGTAGTGGATAGATAAAAAAAAAATAATAATTATGCAATTAAAATATTAAAATTACTAAATTGACCAATTTTTTTAAAGAGGAAAAATGAAATAAAGGATAAATTTGAGCATTTTAAAGTTGCTACGTCAAATGAATTTTTTTATAATTGTATAGATAATTGAAAATTGATGGTACAATATCTCACTGCACCTCTTTACATATGAGTAAACCATTGAAGAAAAGAGAGGTGGAAGAACGGAAATATATATATATATGGGATAAATATAATTTTGATTATCAAATAAAGCTAATTATGCAGTTTGGGTTCTCAAATAATTTGATATTGCAGTTTTGATCCTCAAACTGTTATATTTTCCTTTTGTATTCTTAGTCCTTTCGTTAATAAAATTGTTAAAATTAACGGAAGTTACATTTGAAAAGGAAAAATTAGACATTTCTCTTTAATTTTGTGCTATTTTTTTAAGTTTTAATCCAATGCATAAATCTCCCCCATATTGTTCAAGTTTCAAGAAAGAAAGAAAAAATTAAATTTAAGCAATATTTTTTTTATATAACCTTAATAAAATATTGTCAATAATATGGTTTATATATAATGCAATACGTGCAGTATATATGCAATGTAAAATACGGGCTTTATCATATTTATTTTATTATTTTATAATATTGGTTTTATATACTTATTTGATCCATAAATTAGAAAAAAATTAGAAAGAAAGACAAAATAAATAAACGAAAGTTAATTTAATATTATATGAAAATTTTGCTAATATTACATAGAAACCTTGGGGCTTATGTTCATTTTATATTTATTTTTTTGCTCTCTTGAAGTTTGAAGGAAAATGGAAAAATTGATTGCATTGGATCAAAACTTAACAAAAATCACAAAATGAAAGAAAAAAATTGCAATTTTTTGCCTTTCAAATAAATTTTTCATTAATTTTAACGGTTTTATTAACGAAAGGACTGAAAATGCCAAAAAATAGTTTGAGTACCAAAACTACTATTTAAAATTATTTGAAGACTAAAACGGTATAAATGATTTTATTTGAGAACCAAAATCACAATTTTCATATATATATATATATATATATATATATTTCCATAATTAAAATCATCTCATGTTCGTGTGTGTGATAAGCCAAACTCTTTCTACAAATAGACATACAACCAAAAGTAAGAGCACGTTTGCAAATACTTATTTTAAGCACCTATCAATTTATTGTTGAAAATAAATAAAAAATTATATTTTCTTTTTAAACATTTATTTTTAAAATTATTTTGAATTAAATTAGATGAAATTACACTTGTGATCCTATAGAACAAGAGATGTCATATTTCTTGATCCTATATTTTACGGATAAAAAAAACATTACCCCGTTTGCATGTAGTCCCAAGGCCTAAAAGATGTTAAATTTGGAATCAAATCATTTTTCAGTGGTCAAATGGGGTTTTCAACGGTTTTAAAAATCAATATTACACTTTTAGTTTCATAAAACAGGATCCCATATTTCGAGGTAGACATAATTTGTTCACATAGGATAAAAAAACACATTACACATGTTGTCCCAAAAACCACTTTTTTGTCATCAATTTTGGAGGATGAAGTGTTTGTTTATTACAGCTTGGAAGCCAAAGTCAGGAACAGAATGTTGTAGGAGTTGCAAGAGTTCAAGAAATATTCAGTTTAACAGTAAATGGCATTCTTTCTCTATATGCACATCTCTCAAATGCGCACTGCACTAGTACACATAAAATTTAGATTATAATCTGCAGAAATTACATAAACTTAATTGTATCAATCTATTAAAATGAGGCAATAATTTTTGCCAATAGAATGTCTATTACAATTTCTTGGTCTATAGCGTAGTATGGTCGCAGCAAATTGGGAATAATAATAATTGATTTTGAATACGTCACTGGTCTAGCCACATAAATAATCATATTCATCCCCCTTCCTTGCGTCAAGATGCCCGATGACATAAAAAATTTCCACTACAAACCTTGTCATAGTAGTTCCCCAAAAAAAGAGATAAATTGAGTTGCTTTTCGACAAGGTGGATATGGAACCCTTTTGATATCCTCCACTTTTATCAAAATTATTTTGCACACAACAAATAGACCCAAATAACACAAGGAATATTTTCTCATGTGAAAGATCATATTCTACTATAACCACATATCATATCATACTAAAGATAACCTTAGCCTCTGATACCAATAATTATGATATCAAAGCTAGATAAGGTCATTCTCGCTTTTAGTCCTTTACTTCACTTGGTCACACTTAAAAATCCCAAAGTTTTCAAAATTTTAACGTTATCAATCCTTTAATAGCCTTTTTTAGAGGGAAAATTAAATGAAAAATACAAGAAAAAAATTAATAAAATTGGGTGTTTTGAAAAAAATTAAAGATTGAGGAAAAGCTCAATTTTACAAAAAAATAAATAAATAATAACAATGGTACATATTTGGGATTTCAAATCCCAGATCTGTACCGGCATAAATATCACGCCATGTCTGGGATGCATAATACTTTTTTTTTTTTAAATTACAACATCAAAATCAGGTTCTCAAACCCCAATTTTGAGTAAAAACCCCCAAAAAAAAAAAAAGAATAATTTATGTTTGTGATTGGACACATACAACAATTGCATGCATTCATCCAAATGCATTTTCAATATATTAAAATTTCAAATTCTCTTTTGGGATCTTTTAAGACCAATAAATTTGATATTTGAAACACCAACTTTACTGCATTGAAAATGCATTCAATTGCATGCATGCATCCAATCACGAACATAATTTTTTTTTTTTTTTTTGAGTCAAAATCGAGGTTTGAAACCCTAAATTTGATATTGTAATTTTTTTTTAAAACAATTATCATGCCATATCTAGGATTTGAAATCCCAGATATAGCATGACATTTATGCCAATACAGAACTGGGATTTGAAATCCCAAATCTGTACCATTTAATTTTTTTTTCTAAGATCAACCTTTAATTTTTTTCAAAACACCACATTTCATTAATTTTTTTCTTGCATTTTTCAATTAATTTTCCCTTCTTTAGAACTTCTAAGACAAAATTCTTCTATGTTTTTCCAAAATTTGGAAATACTCCTAACTGTCACTCAAACCTTCATTCGATGCCTGAGATAATCTTCTCCCTTTTCTAGAATTTCCATACAGAAATTCAATCTCTATTCTTTCAAAATTTGAAAGTATTTTTTGTTGTAACTCAAACTTTCACCCCTTACGAGAGAGCTGCGCTTCGGTACTGGGCAAGGTCACCACATGTCCCGCAGTAAAGGATTGAGGTTTTTTGTAAGCTCTGATATCATTTAGACAAGCATGACATTATGATACAAACAAAAATGAATCGAAACTAAATGTGCAAATTTTATGAAAGTCATAGGACTAAATTTGTTGTCCTGAAAAGTAAAGGACCAAAATTTCAACACTCCCTGTAGAACTAAAAGAGCAATTTTCCCAAATAAATAATTACAAACACAGAAATATGCAATTAGTGTGGATGGAGATCAGCCGCTTTCTCACACCCATCTAAACTGCGATCTTTACAAATGTTTGAAAATTAATTGAAATTTCCGAATATCTATGAGGAGAAAAATCTCTCGCACTTATGAAAAATTTCCGAATAATGAGATATCGATTTAAATTTTGATATTGAATTTAAACACTGCAAGGGAAAAAAAACAAAAGGAGTACAAAGAAAAATGAAGTGCTCAAAGAGAGGATGAAATGGTGAGATCAGCATATAGCCGAGGGGTTCTGAACGCACCAAAACAGAAGAATTTGATGCGTTTTTTGATTCGGCCACTCATTACTCTGCGAAGGAGTTTACGACAAGTGTTAGAGAGGTCTCATAACAGAGTCCTTCCTCTCCGCTGGGAACCTTCGCTTCTTTCACCCAAACAATTGAAGAATTGAAACAAAAAAATCGAAAAAAGTAAAGGAAAGTATTTTTTGCGAAAATGTCCGAAAATTTGGAGAACCTAACCAGAGAAAAAACTCCGACTCGGCGATCAAAATTCGGTACTAAACATCGATTTCCGAAGGTAAACTTGGTCGAATAGGCATCGAAACAATCGCCTCTCCTCCATAGGTCCTTCCATTATTAGCGATTTGTAGCAGAAAACGGCATTAATAAACCTTTAAATGTTTAAAAAAAAAAAAAGGAAATATAACTCAACAGAGATTGCTGAATGAATACGAACCACGGTAGAAAGATTCACGTTGCGACGATAAACACTGCAATCGAGATCCAATAAACCCTTCGCGCTGTCGATTAAAAGCGGAAGCTGAATGAAGACTTTCGAGAATGTTTTACTTATCAGCTAAACCCTAGTCCGCGTTCTAAACAGGTGCAGATACCGGGGGCTATTTATTAATAAACTAGGATATGGGCTGGGTATCACCCCAGAGCCCAGTCCAATAGTGGCCTGCTCACCACCTCAAATTCTTACCTAAACTAAATTGTATTCAATTGCATAGCAACTTAATGATATTTTTAGGAATAATTATACTTCTCCTTCCTGAAGTTTGATGTAATTATATATGGATCTTGTGTGGTAGCACCTCTGATGTTTGCTTTTATCTAACAAATAAGTCCATCCTTAATCAAAATTCACCGAATTTGTTGATACTAACAAAAAATAAGGAAAAAAAATTATATTAACCTTTATTAACTTATTACAGGTCAAATAAATATTTTTATGATTAAATTACCCTCACACATCTTTATGATTTAATGCATGTGAAGAAATATATTTTCACTGTTATCAGGGTAGTTTAGTTCGAAAAAAGAATTATTTGACCTGTAGTAAGTCAGTAATCAATCAATCAGAGATAAAAATCAATTTTTATTCAAATTTTTTTTTTTTTTTGGTTTTAATATAGTAATTTCAGTGTATCTTGACTAACGAATGGACTTATTCGTTAAATGGAAGCAAACCTTAGAGGTGCTAGATGTAATTTCTCAAATCATAATGGGTCTAAATATAATTACACCAAACTTTAGAGAATGAGAGTGTAATTATTCCTATTTTCTATGTGATTAGTTACTTTTTTTAGTACACCAATCACGCGATAGTATTCATTTATCATGTAATTAGTTTTGATCTAGCCAAGCTTGATTGGAGTTAGAATTTCTCCTAATTCAAATTATAAGAAGATATAGGGAGTGTTTGCGTGCACTTCTGAAAAGTGCTTTTCAGCTTCTTGTTCCAAAAAAATACTTTTGAAGTGTTGCGATACCAGCTTCTGCTTCTGAAAACGGCTAAAAAAATCACTTTTAGGCCAAAAGCTAGAAGCACATTTGGGGGCTTTTAGCTGCTTTGATTTTTTTTGTAAATAAATTTAACTTTTTTTTTACTACTTTACCCTTATTATAATAACCTTAATTCAACTTTACCTTTTTAATTTATTTTTAAAATTAATAATAATTAAATTTACACTTTCGCATATTTAATATTTTAAGTTTTTATATTTTATGTACTATATCATCTAATTATATAATTTTTTTCATATATTATTATTTAATTAATTAATTAAATAATTATTTTTTGCAATCATGCAATTATTGTGTATGAATTAATAATTATATTACTTAATGAGATTATTATTTAATTAAATATATTTTTAAATATTTTAAAAAATATAAATATAAAATACTAATCAAAATAAAATTTATATTTTTTTGAAAAATAAATATTAATGACAAACAACAAGTGAAATAATATGTAAAAAGATAGTATGTTTTTAACATATAGGGATAAAATATTCTTTTATCAATTAAATTTATTTTGAAAGTGATTTTTTTTCCAAACACTATCCAGTTTATCTTTTATCTGCTTTTTATTTTTTTTTAAATACTATCCACTTTTGATTATGTTACAACTTTCAAGTTTTTCTACAAAAATCACTTTTTTAAAAGTAGAAGTTTTTACAAACACTCCTATAATTAAGATATAAATTACATTAGAATTTAACCTCAAACTTGTAAACTACAATAATACATCTCCTTTGAAAGGCAGAAGTAATAAGTGAGATAGAAGTTATGAAAGGCTTACACTTATACCTCTACATATTCCAATCTCATCTCATCCGACTGTGTTGAACATGTGTTTGGTTATGGAGAAAATTCTCTCATCCAAACACAAAAATATCAAACACACTTCATTACTCTTAAAAAAAAAAAACATATCATGTTAGCTATATTCATTATATATTTTTTTTTTTGAGAAAATTGCTTTTTTAATCTCATTTATTAGATTTTTCTCATATTTTAGTCCTATATGTTTTAAAGAATTCTCAATACTAATCTGAAATCACTTTTTCATCCAATTTTTAATGGAAAAGTCACTTTTCCATTCAATTCACGTCACTTTTTCTTTAAAAATTGGACGAAAAAGTGACTTGAAACTAACATTGAGAATTTTTTAAAACAAATGGGATTAAATGGGACTAAATTAAAAATAGACTTAATATATGGGATGAAAAATACAATTTTCTCTTTTTCTTTATTAACGTTATAATCTTTATCTCACATCCAATCACATGCTAAACAAAACTCATTTCTCCTATTTTTATCTTATTAAAATAAAATTAGATTGGATGAAAATAATGTTTTCATGAACCAATACAATCCCAAAACAATATTATACTCACTTGAACTATCAACAAGAACTAAAAATGAAGGGCGAGGGGGGGGTTGAATAAAGTGAGCAAATGCAAACAAAAGTTAGTCAAAAAGCAAATGCTCCTTCACTCATAGTCTCATCAACAATCATTTGCTCACCAACATATTGTTCATCAACAAACCCCTTTACAATTTTAATACATATGTTAACTACCCACTTTCACCAAAATCACATTTTCTTCAATATCAAGAAAATATATATTTCAAAAAAAAAAAAAAATCAAGAAAATATACAAATTCATAACTAAAAGTCCCATTAGGACAGCTCAACATCTCTTGTTTGAAGGTGTTTAATCTAAAGGGTAAATTACAATGAATTTTTTTTTATAATTAATAAATATCTTTTTTTTTATTTATTTGAATATTATAAATATTTTTTACAATTAACGATAGTATAACAAATATTCATTATAATGAATTATTACGAAAAGATATTTGTTAGGTGATCGTTGAAAACATAGAATATTTATAATTTATCAAATAACGAATGAATTATTGTACTTATGACAAAGTTCAGTAAACCTGTTGTACTTTACCTTGGTTTAGATGTTGGATGTCTATGGTTGTATGTGAGTAAAATAAAAGAAATTTATACCAAATATGACAAGCAATATCTTGAATTGTAGAAATTTATGTTAAATATTTTAATTGCTATGTTCAATTTTTCCAGCAAAAAGAAAGTATTTAAGTCGGAAAACTTTGTTACATTTCCACCCACCAATAAGCTAGAAATACAATCCCACCCCTAAATATTTCCCCAATTACCAAATTCACCCTCCTTCATTGTCGCCTCCGCCCATCGGAGTACTGTGAAAGCGGCACCACCTCCTGCAACGGCGTCGACAGCGGCGTAGGTAGCGGCGAATTCCGGCAAACGGGGCAGGACGCGTTGAGCTTCAGCCACGCGTCCACACACGTCACGTGAAAACAGTGCTTGCAATCGGGCAGCATCCGCAGCATCTCCGACTCACGGTACTCGCACAAGCATATAGCACAAACGGTGTCGTTCCCCCAGTTCCCGTTCCGCTTCGAGTAAACGAGCTTCGGGTAGGAGTTAATAACCGCCTGGTCCAAACCCACGACGACGTTCTGAGACTCGTTCTCGTCATCCTCGGCGACGAAGATTATGCGGGGGAGGTAGATGCTGTTCTCGTTAGAGCGATTAGGGTTCGAATTTTCACTCTGCTGATTCCGGCGGCGGCGGCGTGCGGCGGCGGATCGGCAGCAGATGTAGGAGGCGAGGAGAATAGTGGAGAAGAGCACAAGGAAGCCGAGGGCGATGGCAATGGCGTAGCCGAGGCCGATGGAGGTGAGACTCTGGGTGAATGAGGGAGATTTAGGTGCGGAGGCGGCGGTGGAGGAGATTGGAGTCAAGGGCGGCGACGGTTGTGGGGTGGTGGACATTGGGAGAGTAAGGGGTGGTGGAGGTGGAAAAGGCCATCTGAGTGAGGGGAAATGAGGGGGTGGGGGTGTGGGGTGGGTGGATGCAGCATTTAATACTGGAGTTTGGAAAACAGAGCAACTCATTTAATGGCCAACATGGGTTGACGATGCCCATACCATTTTTAATTATTGGGCTTTGATTTTGGGTATTTGTTTTTTGGGGGTTTGGGCTCCTCTATTCTATACCACTTGCTTGGTTCATCAATAAAATCAATAGATAATTATACTCTTTTTCTCTAAAATTTAGTATAATTATATATAAAATTATTTATAATTTGAAAATTATATTTAATATTTTTAGATTTTTTTTAATAAAAAAATTCTAATTACAAAATTACAACGTTTCTTTAAGCTATAGTAGCATGAAGGTGAAAGTGGTAGTAGGTAGCTAGTCTCGCAGTGTAAAAACATAAGGAATATGTCTTCTTTCACTGGGGGAGCACTCTATCATAGGCAATCATAAATTGATTGGAGGAGATCACGAATTCGAGAGAGCATGACCTCAAAGTTGTTAGATAATACTGAATCCCCCTCAAATTTGGTGGATAGTTCCCAACAGTTGGAGGATCCCCCTCGGACTTGAGGGGCAGCTCGAAGATCCCCCCTTAGATTTGAGGAACTGTTTGGAGTCTGTTGTGTATCTTTTGGGGGATAAAAATGTCTTCTGGGATTTTTGGGGAGGTGGTTAAGGAGATTTCTCCCATTTAGAGTCCAAATTTTTAGAGTTTATAGTTATTTTCTCTGGGGCTCCACGTGTTCCCAAGGGGACAGTTGATCGTGCATGGATGCCACCCAAGTTCTCGATGGACACCGTATGAGAGGATCTTTGACTTTGGTTTGGGAATTTCAAGTTTTTAAGCTTCTTTGGAAGCCTGTGGAGACTTTTTGGATTGAGGCCCTATCAATTTTGGTTGATTGGACTTCTTTTGACCAATCTATTTTTGGGGGCGCCTATTGCTTCCCCTGGGGGCTCTACCAGGACTGGACTTCTGGGGGCCTTATGGCTCCTCTCCTGAACTGGGCCCCCTAGCGGACACCACGGGCCTTGCATTTCTTTTTTCTTTTTGAATTATTTGAGTCTCTTTGAGCTAACCTATTTTTATACGAATATTCACAAATATATGGCACTTCTATATTATTATGTTAAGTTTGTTTTCTAAATAATTTGTCAGATTAAATTTTCTATTGCAATTTTTATCGCATCTTCTATTTCTTTTTGGATAAAATATAATTTACGTTGGAATGATCTATGAAATGTTAAAAAGAAAATCCTAACCAAAAAAAAAAAAAAAATAATCATAAACCCCTTGTGTCCTTCAAAATAGGGCAAAATACACCCTCAACCCTCGGCATGTGCCTTCAATGCGATCTTTTTTATTTTTGATAATAAAATAAAAAGTGCACCTTAATTAATTAAGCACTCGATTTTGCTTATTATATATATACAATTGAGATTTTGTAGATACAAATCAACGATTCACAAAATATTTATATTTAATATGATAAACAGTTTTGATTTAAATAATTACAAATGCCTAAATTTGAACTTAAATTTGAATTGAAGGTCTGAATTTAACAAAAATAAAATCAATAATTTAGATATTACTTGATTAAATCAAGGGTTTAAATTTCATATAATATATTGACATAATATACATACAAATATTTATGCATATTATTTTTTATTTAAATATATTTACAAGCATTATTTTTTTTAATCATCTTCCCCAATTCCCGCCCCTACTCCCACCCTCGACCTCACTAGCCATAGACGACCTCCACCAGCTCCTGCCCAACAAGACATAGAAAATTCAGATTGAATTTAATTCGACTGTTGATTTATATGTAAATCAAGAAATCTTCTTCTTATTACACATCTCCCCCAACAAAAAAATGTCATAGAAAAATTCAATTCAAATTTTGTCGATTTTTGCATAAATGAAGAAATTTTCTTCTTATTACACATCAAGTGCATGTGATGGGTTTGAATTGAACAATAATTAAGTGAGATAGGAGATCAGATTTGGTTGTGTTTGTAGATTATTAAAGCTTTTGTTTTGTCTTAAAAAAAAGAAGCAAAAGAGCGTCATTGGTGGGAGCAATATTGGAATGGGAAGGAACAGCGTGCCGATATATTTGTTAGGTGAGAGAGTGTGAGACGGCAGGGCAGGGCGGGGCGTTGGGTTCTTATTCTAATTTGGTGTTGTTCAGTAGAAGACAAGAGCGGATTCCGGTGTTGTCTGTTTTCGGATTGGTCAAAATGCTCTCTCTCTCTCTCTTTTGTAACTTCTAAGACACCCCCTCGGCCCCCCTCTTTTCTGTTTCCTATATGACCATATCGCCGCTCGCTTCCACCTTCCACCTTACGCATTGACTTTTGAGTTTTGAATGTATTTTCAGATATCAATGCCTGTTTTGTTTTCTTGGACTGAAAATACTTTATCAATTTTTGTGCCAGAAACAAAAATATATTTGAATTGTTTGTTTTTAAATTTAGATTTATATATATATATGTGAGAAATGATAATTTATTTGAATTTTTTAAATTTATAGTACAAAATTACTTTTATTTTTAAAGTGAATATAATATAACAACATGTCTTCCTCGTAGCTAAAGATAAAAAAAATGATGAGATCTAGAAGTGTATAAAAGAAAGTGGACTTCGACTGCAGATTATCGCATTCTCAATAGGATTGGGCTAAACAAACAAGATTCCAAAAACTTAAAATAGTGTAAAACTGAAGATAGACTTTTTATATTTTGAAGTAAGATTATTAATTGAAATAAATGAATTATAATTACAATCATTCTTATTGACATCAATATCTAATAAAAATTATTACAAATAATCATATCCTACTCAACTCAACAACACCTACTATTATAGTAGACAACATTCCACAAACATGATGGAATTTGAACCCATGACATTTAAGATCACGGTGCCTCAATTTCGCCAATTGAGTTAACCCTCGTTAGCAATTGAAAATAGACTTTTGAAAATAAAACCAAATGACCAATTTATAAACTTTTCAAAACATAACTTACAAAATATTGATAGGCTTTTGATAATTTTTCTTTTTTAAAGTTTATAAAATTTAAAGTTAAGATGTTATCAACTTCTTCTAAGCTGTTTAAAAAATAGTAGCAAGTATTTTTGTTAATTTATTTTTAAAATTTTAATAATATTTTTCAATTTCAATCATATTGTTCTTGGAGCTATTATTAATGAGACCTAGTTTACTCGATAAAGTTGAGAAATATCAAAAATTTATAACCAACTAATAAAGACTATCGTGAAAGATTAATATATCTATACATTGACGGGACTCGAACACATAACTTATAATTAATTGACATCTATTAATTATTAATAATTAAAATTTATAATATTTGTAATTAATTCACTAATATATATTGGTAACATTCACATTACCAAACAGAAGAAAGGCATCAAGTTAGGTCCATATTGAAAGCAACATCCATCCTCTCACAATTTTTGTTATTCTAATTGTGAATAAAGTAATCCAATCTAAATTGGCCCAACACCAAATGCCTTTTTTTATTAATTAAAGATGAATTTCTATTTATTTTTTTAACAAATTTATTATAATTACATAATAAATTTCAATAACCACTGAACAATAATTACTAATATTAAATATATATAAATAATCAACTACTATTATAATAACCGACAACTATTATTAAAGTAGACCAAACTTCACATTAGTGGGACTCGAACCTATGACCTTTTAGAATTGAGGTTCAGTTTCGTCAATTAAATTATGCCTCATCAACTAACCCAATCAAGAGAAATTCATCGCACACCCTCGAACACACTAGAAATTAAATTCAATATTTATTAAATTCAGTGCCCGTTCAACATTACGATTAATCCAGTGAAACTTGTATTTTCGAGTGCAAATGCAATTTCTTATATTGTTTTACCTATTTTTCAATAATTGTTTTTTTTTTAAATTAAATTGCATCAAAACTACGTTTCAATAAAAGCTACAACTTATAAATTTTAGTCCCACCATAATTATTATTATTTTTTTGATCTAATTAACCATTAGTGTCCATGAAATATTTTCTTTATTTCATTCAAAATTTAATTATTTTATAGTTAATTATGATATTATCAATTCAAATCGAGGTTTAACAATATAAATCGTCCACCGCCAATCATAATTCAGCAAATTTTGTAAATTTAATTATAAGGTAAATAGTATTTTTAGTCTTATAAGTTAGACTCATGTCACTTTTGACAATTTATTACAGAATTAGCGCTTTTATCCCATAACTTAAAAAAAATTAGTACTTTTGATCCTCATGCACTTTTTGATTTACAATTTAACGATATAGGTCACACGCCTAGCACGTCGCCGTTAATTATTTTTGATTAGAGGAAAAATTGGTCATTTTTTCCAATAGTAGCATATGAGTGTTTTATTTGACCTACTTGATTTACTTATGATAGATATTATTCTTTTTGTTGCTTCTACTTTACTTATATAAATATGAGAAAGATATGATGCAATTTTTGTGAGAGAATAAAGAAAATCGCTATGATTTTTGCCCTAATTTCCTGCAATATTTATTTTTTCCCTCAAATATAATTGTATTTTTTTCCTCAAAAATGGTCCCAAGCTAGAAAAAATAAAAAAAAAAACTAATTTTCTGTCCAACCAAAAATACCCAACAATCACATGCTAAGCAAGTGCACTACATCTTTAAATTGTAGACAAAAAAATAGATGAAAACCAAAAATACTAATTTTTTGTAAGTTAGGGGATTAAAAGTGCTAATCTTGTAATGAATAGGACCAAAAGTGAAATGAATCTAACTTATGAGATAAAAAATTATTATTTTTTTTTTAATTATATTAAAATAATTAAGTAATGATTTAGTTATTAAACTCCGGTGGTAAACATTGAAGGGGGAAGAGCATATGCAAAGTCGCTGAGAATGATGATGAACTCTTGAATAAACTACTCTTTCTGATCTGTGGGAACATTAAGAAAAGCGTGTACCCGTCCGCATACTGTTATTTAAAGTATAGGACGCAAAATTTGACGATTTGACATTGATATTTACAACTATCGCCCTCCCACTCAAATTGACATCTTTTTATTAGTTTATAAAGGGGGAAAAAAATAATATAATTTTAGTTTGTAATTTATGGAGAGTGATATTTTTTAATCTAAATGTACTGATTTTCGAATTCTGTAATTTTAAAATTTTGATAATTTTTTTCCAGTCTATTTGATCAAAAAATTACATGTAACGCATATATGACCCAATTGAATTATAATTTTAATCTTGTAATTTAGAAGGCATTGATATTTTTAGTCCTGTAATTAAGAGAGTTAATATTTTTGGTACTGCATGAATTGATTTTTAGGATCAAAATTATAATTTAATTGGGTTGTGTGCGTGCATAAACTAAAAAGTTACATGATTAAATTGCAAAAATTAATTTGTATATGACAAAAGATGCTATCCTTGTTATGTTAAAAGACTAAAATTATAATTTTTCTGGTTTTTAAATGGTAAGTTTACCGACATTTGATTTAATTACACGGAAACTCATGTAATTAAAAAAATAATATTTAGTACTCTTTACGTTTTATTTGTCTAATAAATATATATCTCTATTAGTCAAAATTTACGGAATTTTGCTGATATTAATAAAAAAATTGAATGAAAATCCATATTTACATTCATTGACAGATTAAATAATTTTTTTTTAAACGAACTACCCTTATAAGGGAGAAAATATATTTACTCACATGCATTATAAAGATGTATAAGGGTAGGTCGTCAGAAAAAAAAAAAAAAAAAAAAAAAAAACTATGTTACATGCCATAAATTAATAATAAATGTATTGATGATCAATATGAATTTTCATTCAATTTTATGTTCATATTTGTAAATACGATAAATTTTAACAAATAAAGAGATCTATTTAATAGAAAAAAATAGATACTAAAAATAATAAATGTAATTTCGCAAATAATATGCCGTCCACTTGTAAGTTGTAATTAATACACCACACCTCAATAGAGGAAGTGTAATATCAATATTTAATTAATCTTTAGGAGTGTGGCATTAATGTTTAATTTCTCATTTCATAATTTATGATCTTGAAATTATGAAATGGTTCTTTTTTCTTGTGATGACTTTATTTTTCTAATTTATAAAGCTGATCATAGACCTTTACGTAGTTTATAACAACATAATAATATCATATTATTATTTTTGAGATAAAAGCGATGAATTTTATTAATTGAAATAAATTAATTACAAGTACAATTATTTCAATCGACATCAATATCTAACAAAAACTATTACAATAATCATAATCATATCTTACTCAATAACACCTACTATTATAGTAGACAACTCCTACTATATGACAGACAACATCTCATGCATCTTTCGGGGATTGAACCCATGACCTATAAAATCATGGGGTTTCAACTTCGTCAACTAAATAATATCAAACCATTATTTCTAGCACGAAGTAATCCAAATAGATGGGATAAATTTGTTACAATGAATTTAAAATCTCATCTCCAAGTTCATCAATTCAAACATAACATAATTGTACTAGAATAAAGTATAGCCAAAAAAAATTGGAAAAAAAAAAAAAAAGACAACGTCGTACTAATCGTATATGTATACTAAAAATACATACATACGTATACGTACATATACTGTATAATCTACTATATACTATACCTAGAGCTTGACCTTTCGCTTACACTTCTGCTGCTGAATCGCCTGGCTCGTGGCGTTGATCGTAATCGTACAGTTCATCGTCACCGTCACATGCTTCTTGATGATGAACATCTTCACTCTCCCGCCAACCCGCGTATAGCTACTGATCGCAATCAAACCAGAATTTATATCCGACCTCAAATCCGGCTGCGACAGGATCCGATCCGTCATCACGTCCACCGTTATGTTCATCCTCATCGTCCGGCGGGCTCTCGCTCTACCCGGCGGCCCACGCGCCTCCCCGATCTCCGACCCGCGGTAGAAGAGCGCGGTCGTCGTGTTCTGGTACTTGAACGAAGCGTAATTCGGATTCTTCACCGAGACGTCGGCGTTCAGAGTCATGTTGGAGCCCGGGCGTGGGGTGGTGGTGCCGGCGATTAGCTCCAGTCTCTCGACGGTCACTGCGTTCATCCGTATGATCGGTTCTTTGACTTTGAAGACTGTGAAGATTAGGACGACGACGACTATGGCTTGGACGAGGATCACTGCGCCGATGCAGCCGCAGCATTTGACCCACCGCCTGCGGCGGGTTCCAGTGACGGCGGCTTCTTCGTCGTCGCTGCTGATGGGGCGGTCGGAGGCGGGGGCGAGAGGGCGGACTTGCTCTGAAGTCTCCACCATTTCTGAAGTTTGTGGGTTCTGAATTTGAAGAGTTTTCGGTTAAGTTTGTATATAAAGTATTGTGGTAGTGTGAGGGCGGCTTGAGGTTGTGGAAATCAAGGCCTGCCCTTATGATACTCTTGCTTGACTTAACCATTTTAACCCAGGCTGAATTTGGTAGATTTGAATTAATTATACGAATAATTATATTCTTTTTTTTTTTAAATTTAGTGTACTTATACTTAAATCTCTCTGGTTTAAAATATTACCTTCAACACATTTGAAGTTTGCTTTTATCTAATAAATAAATTCATCCATTAGTTAAAAATTTATCGAATTTGTCGATATTAATAAAAAAAAAACAAAAAAAAATTCATATTTAGCATCGATTGATTTATTTCATACTTATTACAGGTTAATAAATCTTTTGATGATCAAATTACTCTATACATCTTCACATGTTAATGGATGTGATAGGTATATATCTTCATTGTTATAAGAATAGTTTAATTATAAAAAATCTGTTTGACCTACAACAAATCACTAATAAACCAATGGAGGGTAAATATAAACTTTTATTGAGTTTTTTTGTTAACAAATTCAATGAATTTTGACAAACGAAAAAACCTATTTGTTAGACGGAAACAAATTTCAAGGGTACTAAACATAAATTTGTTTGACTACATACATTTTTACTTAAATCAAATTTGATAAAATTGAATCGATCATCCAATAAATATAATGATTAATTATTTTTAAAAAATTATATGTAAAAAATAATAAATATATTACAGCCACTCAATATTTGATCAAATCGATTCGGAATTTCTGAGTAGAATTTTTGTTTTTGAAGTTCCTTTACTTTGTGCTGAAATATCTGGGAATTTGAGTTGAATAATTGCAATGTTTGGACGAAAATTCAAATGAAATGATTTACCTTTTTGATACTTTCTTACTATGATGTCCTCTTGACTAAGTGCAATTCAAATCTTCTATTTTTAATTTATATTTGAACTGTTTTTCTTTTAATTTTTTTTTTTGGACGTCTCATTAAAAAATTGTTGTGAAGTGATTGATTATTCTTTACAACACATAAAATTCACATGAGCAATATAATTAATTAGTGGAAACTGAAATTTACGTAAAAAATTTCATTTCGAATAAAATAAATATTGAGTAACCACATAATTAACTCTTAAATAATGACATGATTTATTGGGAGAATATGGCTGGATAATTTGGACCTTGTCATATATGACCCCCTTTTTTATTGATTTTTTTGTCGAAAAAATATCACACGTTGTCCATATATAAAAAAAATATTACATCACATAATTCTTAAAATATCACGTACGTACTACATGTGACGTTTTTCCGATAAAAAACTTGACTAAAAGAAATTCTAAATGATAAAGTACAAAATTTTATAAAGTTGAAATTAAAATTGATACAAAAAAAATTTAAAATATCAAAGTATAAAAAAAATCATAGATCGAATGGTAAAATATAATTAACACTTATTTTTAAGTGGGGCAATTTCTAGGGTCAAATTCTCTATTTTATTTGGGAGATGTGATGACATGCACTACAAATTTAATTAAATTCTCACATGATTCGCAACTTCAATGAAGATGCGACTCACACTCCACATATATATATTCTAGTTCCCATATTTAATGCGATTATTATTAAAAAAGCAAGTCAACAAATCAGCTAGTCACTACTAATACTATTCATCACTCAACCCACTAATTATAATTGCACCAGTACTTCCATGTGTCCCAAATTTATCTCTCCATCTCATTACCATTTCAAAATCGCTAATACAAAAACTCAATCTTCTTCTATATATATATATATATATATAATATAATATATAATTATATTTATCCTTTAATTTAAAAAATAAAAAGGATATTGAAGACAAAAGCTCAATCAAAGAATAATTCAAGAGAAAAGTCAAATCCTTTTCATAAGAAGCAACAAGAGATTATCTGTACAATTTGAATTATCTTATAATTATTAGATTACTCTTAGATAATGATTTGTATCGATAAATTAATGATTGGTGACGGGTAAAAATGGTTTTACCCCATCGGCTGCCCACATTTATGTCTAGCATAGTATAAATTCACCCTTAATTTCATTGTAAAAGGGATTTTTTTTTTTTTTTTTTTGGAAGAGCAATTGAAGAGAAAAAGATTAATCGAGGAGCTTCTGGCTTGTGCAAGAGTGTGAAGTGTTTAGATCTCAACTTCCATATTTTTCCCCAACAACATTAGTGTTGTCTACGGAAAGTTGTTCTAAGCATTGAAGATGAATACTCGAGCATGATCTAGAAATGGGAATGGTGAACATGAAGAACTCGAGGGAGGAGTGTGAAAACTATTTTCATGCTGGCAACCTCCTAGAGAACCCACAAGCTCACAACCTCTAGAACAAGCAAATGAGCGCCCAAAATGAGAGGGGTCGAGAAGGCTTTGGTGTTCCACCTCTACCACCAGCAATTCAAATAATTCCTGAGGCGCTCCGCCAATTAGTGGAAGACACCTCCGATCAAGCTACAAACAAGATTGTGGTTCAGTATATCACTGGACATGCGTTGGCCACACAACCCCCTCATCATTCTTGTAGAGGCCAAGACGTCCTATTGGCTCTTGAAGACCACAAGCAGAGGACCAGGAACACCAGGAATGAATGAGCTATGAGGAAGGAGTGAATAGTAGAGACATGTATCCTGAAGATAACTATTTCCTTCTCCACCTCCTAAAGGAGGGATGTATGAAGACAATTTTCCCCGCCTCCTCTGGGGGAACTGCCACCAAGAAGGGAAAAAGCCCATGAAAGAGATGGGAAGCGAAGTACCTCCTCCACCTAGATTCCTTAGCCCTATATGAAAAGGAGGGCTCTCAGCTTGCCCGTTAGTGGTCGCACCCCCAAGATGTAGTCCATTCACACCTCACATATTAACCGGAGCTATTCAACCAGGGATCAGAATCCCAAGCTTGAATGAGTAAAACGGAGTGGGTGATACTCAAGACTACTTGGATCGATTCCAAACTTAGGTTGATTTACAAGACATTAGTGGCATGGCTTACTGCAAACTGTTCCGCACCGCTCTTTCCGTAAAAGTAATGGTATAGTTTAACTAGTTGCCCCTGAGGACCATCAAGGAATTCGAGCAACTATCGCAACATTTTCTACACTATTTCTTGATCAACAAGCAATACCCTAAGAAATAAAGCATGTAAATGTCAATATTTGAATGACAAAATCTCGATTAAAAGTGATAGAACGCTTGTCCCCTCTTGTTTAAATTATTTCAAGTTTACTTTATCAAGTTGACGATAGGTATGGAAATTTACATTCTCATAAAGACCTATACCGTTGGCCCTTGGGAGAAAAGCATATACCCACGACTAAGGCATAGGAGAAATGAATTCTAATGCTGAGGTTTGGCATTCAAGCTTCCTTGATGCACATAATAGAACACTTTAAAACTAATAACAATCAAGCTTTTCTAAGGCACATAATAGAACATTCCAAAACTAGTAATAATTACGTTTTCTTGAAACGCATAATAGAGTACCCCAAAGTTAAATGTAAATGCGATAACTTATAATAAATTCTCAAATTGGAGACATGTATATATAATGTGGCCCAAATCACATTGGCCCAAGCCCACATCACCTGGATGGTAGAAATCTGCAGAGCCCATATTTTGTTGGCAGGCCTATTCGGTTACCCGATCCACAAACCCAAACCCAAATCCGGTTTGACCTTATTTTAAATGTTGCCTCTTCCTCTCTCCTCTTCAAAACCCTAATGTTTGTCCATTTTCCAAACGCCCCTCGATTCCCTCTGATCTCTCTCTCCCCCCTTCATTCGCTAGTCTTGGTTTTCTCTTCAACCGTCTATCTTCTTGGTCTTCTTCTTTCTCCATTAATGACTGATCTCTATTTAAAAACCCAGTTTCCTAGATAACCCAAGAATCTCTCTTCCCTCTCTCAGTTCTTATCTTCCTTTTAAAGTTCTTCGTGAACACCTTTCTGGTTGTTTTGATCCTGTGTGGATTCGTAGCCTTTGTGGCCCTGGGTTAAATTTAATAGCCTTTGTGGCCTTACCTCTGTGATTATATGGTTAACCACCTTTGTGGCTCTGTGGTTTATCCTGCAACCCTGAGACTAGATTGCTAGCCTTTGGCCTTTGTGGCTTTTGGGCAGTAGATCCGAAAACAGGCTGTCTGAGCCTTATTCACTAAGATCCCCCCTTTTTTTTAATTCTCTGTGAATATTAAAAGTAGATTTGTTATTCTTATAAGAACTGGTTTTTGATTAAAGATCTTAAACTATTACTTCAGTTGTAACTATCTGTAATATTGTTGTATTAAAGGGTTCTCGAACCCCTGTAATAGTTGCTAGGGATTTCATCCAAGCTTGTAATTCCTGGAGACATGATACCCAACAAGACAATTACACAAGTCAGGAAATTAAGATAGTCTATGACAAATTATAAGCAACATCCCATGAATAATAAATTTCAACCTCAAAATGAGTTTAACATCGTAAAAACAACACAATATCTCAAACATAAAATCCTAAGCAAAGGAATTCAATGTCTAACACAACAAGGAAGCTAAAAGAAGTATCAAATAAAGTTTCTAAGCTTTGTTAGCTTCAAAGTCAGTATCTCAAAGCCATCAACTTGAGCTTCAATAATAGGAGCCTCACATTCCCCTTCTCGCGGGATAAAGGAAAACTCAAAAGAGGGGTTAATCTTGCCGTCAAGAATGTTGAACTCCTCTACACTCATGCTACTACTGCCATTCTCAACATCCATGGTGCAACAACAGGATCTAGATTGGGGCTGCTAACGATGACTCAGTCCCGTATGCACAAGACTTACTAAAGTCATCGGGAATTATTAACCTCTTTTAAACCTAACTCCATCAAAATTCCTAATGGATCATATGGAAACTCAGGCAATATGTGTAATTGCCTCAATTCACCTCACTTTGAAAATCTTCATTATCAGAAGAGTCGCAAAAAATTTCTTGTGATGGGACATGCAAAGAAGAAAGAAAAGACATAACAACAATAATAGGTCGTGAAGCATCTCGACTATTCTCTGGTCGAGGTAGCGCGCCTTGACCTGTGGCTGTCGTGGTGCCGCCTTACCATTATCTTGGCATGGCGCCATGACCCCCCTCTCTCGCAACAACTCTCTGTGAACTTTTTCATTGGATTGATTATCTGACTTTCTACCAGATGGATATCTTATTGCTCTCCACATTGTTTTTTTGACACCCATGTTTGCTGAAACAAAATTCACAACTAAAAAGAAGAAATGAATAGAGGTAAAACAAGTTATAGTTAAACCACCTCACTTAGATATATTTGAGAGTTTAAATCATCAACAATGACTCAAACCCACACAAACATAAGGTTGTAAAAAACTCCACACAATTTTTAGGCAATGCAACCCAGAACCTTTACAAGGAAACAAATAGGTAAAGCTCACATTTGAGAAAACCTACTTATTTGAATTTTCAAATATTCTCTCGCATATTTAGGGATTAGGGGGCTGCTTGATTAGGGCAAATTATTTGATGCATTTTTTTTATTGATATTTCTATATATTGTGATATGATGCTTATTTTTGGGTGTATTTGTGACATGTCATGTGCTTTTATGGAAGGAACGAGAGTTAAGAAAGTAGCTAAAATGCCAAAAAAAAATAATATACTTCATTAGCAGTGCTGCCAAGATAACCCGTGATCTAGGGGTTATAAAAAATTAGAGGGCCCACCGGCTATTAGACATGCGATAGGCGAAAATTGAAATTTTTTAATCTGAGTGATGATATGAAATATGTTGTGGAGCTACTTTATTTCCTTTTAAAATATTTTTAGAGGTTTGGCAGGAATAGAACTAGGAAAGATAGAAAGCGGTTTCCTACCATATTGAGGAACTAGCATAAAATGAAGAAAAAGAGGAAGAGAAAAAACATCTTTTGCTGGAGAATCGTTCAAAAATTCGCAGCAAAGCACGAAGAGAAGACGAGTGGAGGAGTAGATCTGACACAGGAATGACAGACCGTTCACGCCAGATTTTCTATTCATGAGCCTTTATGAATCTTTCTCTTTTATGTTTGATTTAGTTGGGACTTGGGATTAACTAATTTAATTATTGCTAAATTTTTTGGAAATCCTAATTGCGACAATATTTTAAGTATTTTACCAGAGTAATCTACAACTTTGTTTTCATATGTCTGCAAATTATTGTGCATATTCTTATACTTTGAGAGTCTGATCATCTCTTAAATTGAATTAATTATGTTGATGAATTGGAAGGGAATTTGACATAGTGGACATGATAATTTGTGGTGTGAATTGAATGATATGCCGACACAAACATAGTTCATCTAGTTGTATAGACTTTACAAATTTTAATGCATTGTAATCATGAGTTTTAGAAAGGAGGAATCCGCTCTTTTCTTGACGACAATAGGTTCGTATAGTTTGAAAGAGTATATCGAATTAACTTGGGAAGAACCTCAGTATATGAAAGTACTTGCTCGTTAGATTAATCTTTTAATTTCACTTCATTAGATCAATCAGGTGGACCTATAGCTTTGGTATCTCTTTCACTCTTGAATTTTATTCAAAGTGTTCGTTTGTCATATTCTCTTTGATTATTATTTTTCGTAGTAGTAATTTACCTGATTAGTTATAATTTTGCTACTTGTTTCGTTAGTCCTCGTGAGATTAATACTTATTATATTACTTAGTAGCTACTACATTTACTAGTGACCTATACATATTTTAGCAATCAAGCAAAGAATAATTTATGAGGAAAGTCAAATCTCTTCCATTAGAAACAACGAAAGATGAATACCGTACAATTTGAATTATCTTGTAATTTTCAAATTATCCCTAAATAGTGATTTGTTTCTACAAATTAATAGTTGATGAGGGGTAAAAATGATTTTATACCCCTGCTTTTCCACATTTATGTCTAACATAGTATAATTACCCTTTAGTTTCATTGTAAAAGGGACTGTTTGGAGGAGCAAAATGTGACATGTTTACATATCAAAATTCATATTTCTTTTTCTTAATTATAGGGCATCACTAATTTTCAAATAGTACTGTATTTAATAAAAAGTATTAATGTAAATATTATAAGTAACTTATATATTTTTTAAATTCTCATCTTATTAAAATTCATATAATTCAGGAACGACCAAATAAATAAACGAGAGCCGGGAAATTTTAACTTAACTATTTTTGTCCAAACTTAAACTAATTACACGTCTAAGAATTTTTCATGTAATTAGTGTATGTCCAAAAACAATAACCAACCACAATAACACTTGCAGCCACAAGAAGAAATATGCCTTTTTGAAGGCTATCTTATCTTAGTTAAAAGTAAAAAATCATGGTTAATTATAACTAACCACGAGCGTGCACAGTTGCTGTTTTTATATTTGTAAGTGAGATCAAAACACTTGCTACTATTACAAATTATATATGACAAATATATATTTTGGCCATCAATAATATTATAGCGAATGTTGATTACTTGAGACTAAAATTTAAGTAATTATCTCATTATTTTTATTTGATTGTGATAGATAATATCAATTTATTATAATTTTTATGCTGTATTTGTTTATAGTATAGGAAATTTTTTTTTCCAGTGAACATATTAGTTGGAGGTAACTAAACTTAATTTTTGTAAAGATATATTAGATAGTCCTAATTTTTTGTTCAAAATTAATTCATTGTAGGGATAATTACACTCTCCTTTTATGAAGTTTGGGAAATTAGATTTACCATCCATGATCTTTGCTTTTATCTAAAAAATAAATTTCATTATTAGTCAAAATTTACGCAAATTTTTTTATATTAGTAAAGAAATTGGGGGAAAAAAAATCTATATTTACCCCAAATTGACTTATTACTAACTTATAGCAGATTAATAAATCCTTTTTATGATCAAACAACCGTAATACGTCTTCACGCGTTATTGCATGTGAGAAGGTATATCTTCACCTTATGAAGATAGTTTAGTTAAAAAAAAACTGTTTGACCTGCAATAAGTCAGTTTTAAGTCATCAACGGTAAATATCAATTTTTATTCACTTTTTTTTTGTTAACATCAGTAAATTCGGTAAATTTTGACTAACAGAGGTCGACTTATTCATTAGACGAAAACAAACTTTAGAAATGCTAAATATAATTTCTCAAATCATAAAAATATAATTAATTAAATCTCAGAAAAGAAATATGTAATTATCCCTCAATATATATTGAGCATCTCAATTGTTGGTGGACTCATCCTACGTTGAAATAATGCTGAGTTTTCAAGGGGTGGTTTCTGTCCTAATAAATAGTCGTTGAAAAATTATAAGTTGTTGAGAAGTAGTTGGCGGACGTGAATATATAACTGTGAACTGTGAACATAATTAGTTTCTTCTATTAATTACTAACGGTCGCCACACGTAATTTTTGCGAGCAAATGATAAAATTATTTTTTATATTTAAATATATTTTAAATAATAATAAAATATATAAATTAATAAATCATATTAGTGAAATTAATTGAAGACATTATCAACACAATAAAAAAAATTAATATAGTGGTGGTAAAATAACGTACAGTCACTTTTTGTACCAAAAAAAAAAATTATAATTAATTTTTAAAATGATCTAATTACGAGCATTATGTCATATGTAAAAAATAATGTTGCAGTGTCAATAATCGTTATTTATGAATGTAAAAAAGCCTTTCTTTTTTATATCAATAAATAGATTAGTGGTCGTGGCACACCTACATGCATATAATAAATATTTTAGCATATTTTAAAATATATTATAAATAAAAAAAAATAAATCAATCAATATATCACATTTCTTTAACACAAAAAAGAAACAAATAATTTGTGATATTATCGACACAATAAAAAAATTAACATCGCAATGTCACGTATGGTTGTTTGTAAGTGGAAAAAGTAATTGTACACAATTTCTACGATCATATAAAAAAATCATAATATAATCTGAAAAGAAATGAAAAAATTGCCAACCGCATAAGAAAGAAACATGTAGTGAGGCGAGATAGAAACAACTGATTATAGTTGTGAATTTATTAAAAATATTAAAATTATTATTATGATCAATTATTTTTAAAAGAATATATAAATTAAATAATAAATTTAAGTATTAAAAAATGATACATTAAAATATTGTATTTTATAATTAGTATTGATAGTCAAATAGCATCATTATGGTTGGCAGCGCCTTAACCCAACTCACCACCACATTTTAATAGAAGCTTCTAAATGATTGAGTTGACCAAGTGTATGTATTGCCGGTCCATTTCTGCTGTTTATTTCCACTCCTACTCAAAGTAATTGATAACTTCCTGCACGAATAAAAAAATATTTTATTTTTAATTTTATAATTTATAAATTTAATAAATATAATTATAAAATAAAAAATTATAGTATTTTTTATTCCGCAAAATAAAAATTGTACCAATTCTTTTTGTTCTAAGCTGCAATTTTTAGCTTGTGAGATCAAATGTGCTAAATTTATAAATTGTTGGATCAAAAGAGCAATATCTTCTATCGTGTGGGGACCAAAAGTGCAATTTTTCCAAAAAGTTCATACACCAACTAAATTTGTAGTCGTTACACAAAAAATAAGGTAAAAGTACATCGACAGACACTCGTTGGGATTAGATCAAAATACCCAAATATCTCATGCGTCTGATAAAATTACGGGTATACCGTCTGAGGTTGTAGTTGTAATTACAACTATACCCCATTTTAAAGGCAAAACTTATATAAATACTCACTGAAAAATATTACACTAACACCCTCAAAGAATATAACTGTAATTTTGCATAAGATAAGGGGAAAACTTATTTTTTAAATGCAAAAACTTAAAAAAATTATGAAAATGGTGCTATTTTAAAATTTTTGAAAATATAGACAGAATTGAGATTTGAAATCCTAGTTCTAATACAATTTTTTTTAAAAAAAAAATTAAATATGCAACAAAATTGGGATTTCCTATTTCAATTTTTTTATATCTATTATTGGCTTTTAAACATTTAACCACATTTTTATTTTTTCAATTTGAACGTTCTTTTTTTCTTTTTTTTTTAAAATTATTTCACCATTTTTTTTTTATTTTTATCTAGGTAATTTTTGCATTTTATTTTTTCTAAACAACTTCTTACATTCTTTTTTAAATTTGTTAATTTACTCAGTTAAAATAAAATAAATAATTATCTTAATATTTTTAAAATTAATTGTGCACATATATTTTTGTATTGGCATACGCACTAATAAAATAGTAATTGCCACAGGCACTAGTTTCCATCCCATTTCAAAATTGGGATTTTTGTTGCATATTTATTTATTTATTTTTAATTGTGCAAATCCCAGTTCATATCCCACTTCCACCTACATTTTCAAAAGTTTTAAAATAGCACCATTTTCATAATTTTATATTTTTTCACATTTAAAAAATAATTTTCCCAAAATAAGGGGTATTTATATAATTTGAGAGTGTTTGGCTAAGCTTATAATTTGACTTATAAGCTTTAAATATTTATTTGGCTATTTTTTTTTTCAAACAACAAAATGTTTTCAATCTTATAAATTTTTAAAAAAAAGTTAACTTAACTTATTTTTATAAAATCTTATAAATTATATACAATTAATATATCATAAAATAAATATATGCTCGTTCACACACTTAAACACACACTCTCATTTCTCTTTCTCTCTCTCTCTCTCACACACACACACTTTTTCTCTCTGATATAAAAAAAAGTTTTTTGCTATTTAATTTTGGGTAAATTGCATAACACCCCCTATGTTTTCAAAATTTAGTTAAAAATCACTCTGTGTTAATTTTATAGGCTAAAAACCCCATGTGTTTTATAAAGCACAGTAAAAAAAACTCTTCTCCGTCAGAAACTAATGGAAAGTGTGTAACACTCATGCCTCTTTTTGGTTTTTTTTGGGATTACTTTAAGTATATAATGTCCATTTTGTCCCTTTCTTTGATATTTAAATATATTTTAAGTTAATTAATTTTTACTATTATTTTATTTAAACATATTTAATTAATTTAAATTATTTATTGAGTCCATATATATTATAATAAATTATATTTATATATGAAATATATTAATTTAATATAAAAAGGCCTAAAAGAAGTATATAAATTAAAAAAAAAGATTTTGAATTTAAAAAATACAATACAAATTTAATATACTAAAATTCACTTTTCAAATTAAAAATTAATATGCAATATAAAAGTTACATATACTAATTATATATTATTAACTCAATTATATTATCATTAATGTAAATATATTTTATATATTTATAAATACTGCTAATTAAATATTAAAATATCAAAAATTAATATCAATTATTTTAAATTATTATAAATAGTATTTGAATTAAGTATTAAAATTTTTAATTTTAAAATGTGAAAATATAAAATTATTTTTCTATTTAATATTTAAAATTTTAAAAGAAGCAAAATACCCATTTCTAAAAAAAATTCAGATTTAATTTTATATGTATATAAAATTTCATATTTATTTCATATGTATATATGTAAAAAATTAATATAAAACAAAAACTTAAAAAAATAAATAAATAAGAGTTGTCTTCTTCGACTCTCGCTTTTCGTTGCTCCGCTTCTGGCCACCGCCTCCGTTTCCAGCCACCAACTACACTTTCTGCCTTTTATAGATCTGATGACGGTGGTCTCAGGGAAGGCGACCTCCATCGCCCAGATCGAGGGGCGACGACGAGGACTCCCGTTTCTGTGGGGGCGATGGTTTGCTTGTGCAGGCGACGGCGAGGTCACCCAGACCGTAGCCTTGTGTTTTGGCGGCGGCCATTATAAATATATATATATATATATATATATATATATATATTTAATATACAATATATTTTAAAATAATTTTAAATTTGGATTGTTCATTTTAAATAATTGAAGATCAATGGCTATCATAATAAGTGTATAACGGTCAATTCTTTATAAAATTTAACGCCATCAATTTTAACTAACGGCATGGGAGAATGTGCATATTTTTGAAAAATACAGAGGGTTTTGTAGCCTATAAAATTAACATCGGGGGTTCTTAGCTAAAAAATAAAAATACAGGGGTTTTTATGTAATTTATCCTTAATTTTTCTAACATTCAAAAAATAAAAAATTTTATTATTTAATAATAAATTATCATAATTAAATAAAAGAAAATTGATATTGATATCATATTTATTGAAATATAAATTCAAGACATTATAAATTATACAACTAAAAATAATCATTGCATTATTAAAAAAATATCAATTATGTATCTATATTAATATTTGACTAGCATGAATGTATATATATTATTTTTATTTAGAAGTATTAGATAATAATTTTTTATTTTTTTTTACTATTGTAAAAGGCTATCTATTTAAAATTTTATTTACAATTAAATTAATGTGTACTATTTATAAAAGTATTTTAATTTTTGTTAAAATAAAATAGGTTAAAAAATAACAACCTATTCGATTATAATGGTATCATGTCCATTTTAGTCATTTTATCAAGGCTAAATTGCATAAAATTCCTGTGTTTTAAAAGACTAAGCAAAAAACCCACTCTAGTCTGAAAAAAGACAAAACACCCCCTATGTTGTATAAATTCAGCTCAATCGCCCCTCTCCATTAAATATGACTAATGATGTTAACTTTTTGATAAAATAACTGTTATGCCCTTACATATTATATATTATTTTTGTTAGTGACCGTTGGATTCTTATTGATTAGATGAGAACTGTCAGATCTAATCAATTAATCCTAACTGATAGATCTTAAATTTATAAAAAAATTAAGATGTTAAAGTTATTAAATTTAAATATATAGCAATTTATCTTCCTGTGTTTTTGAAAATACAACAAATTTTCCCTTGTGTGTGCTTTTTTTTAAATAGAGCAATTTACCTAGATAGGAAGGTAAATTGCTTCATTGTAAAAAGTACAAAAGGGTAAATTGTTATTTCTTTAATAGGGGGATAATTTGGTTATTTGTAATATCACATGAGAGTAAATTGCATTAAAAATCATATTTCAAATGATTCCATTTGAAAAAAATATGAAATTATTTAAATTTAGAATTATCCAAACAAATTCAAAATATTTATTAAGGATTTAAAATTCATAATTTCAAACCATTCAGTCCAAATATAAAATTTGACTATATTTGGATCAACATATTTTGATTTATTAAGTTCAAATTCTACTAATAATTGATTTGAATTTGTTTGAAAATTTTAAGTTTAAAAGATTTCAAATATTTCCATTCTTTATATTGTTACTTAAGGGGTGTTTGGTTAAGTTTTTTTGAAACATCTTACAAGCTCCTACATCTTATAAGATGTTTTAAAAATTTAAAAGATTTTTATTCCTATTTTAAAAATACCCTCTTATAATATTTGGATTAACCGGAGTTTAGATGTTATACTATTTGGTATAATAAGCTTTTCATACATTAAATAATGATAAAAAAAGGCATCATACTATTAGAATTTAAAATTATATAAATCAATAATTTTACTATGGGGACATCAATTATATAAAAGATAGAAATAAAATATTAAAAAAATTATGAGTATTTTTTGTTTATCGGTTATTAAGATTAAATAGTTTATAAGATACTTTTTTAAAAATTAGGTGAAGTTAACTTTTTCTAAAAGAA